>JAFIRS010003764.1:0-115505 GCA_018342105.1 Gonioctena quinquepunctata | reverse complement strand
AGACTGATTGATTTCGGGGGTTGATCGGAAAATTTGGGGTGAATAATTAAATAAAAAAGTTTAACCTGACTGACTGATTCATAAACTCAGCCAACAATTGAGGCTAAATGCAAGTAATCAATCAGAAATATTAAAAAAAACTGGATTAAAGTAAGCACTAGATAGACGACGAAATAAATTGTAGGAGATGGGGAATATGGTTACAAAAAAAAATCAAGATTCAAGAAAGGGCCCAACTCCACCCCCCCTTAGATGGTAGATAGAATATATGGATTAAGAAGTTCATTAATCAATCGTTTTTTATATTAATAGTTTTTAATCAACTAGGGTATTAATGGGGGTTTGATCGAGTTTTTTTAACTAACTAATTTTCAAATCATTTCAATATAAGGGGATTACAAATTTTTCCGTCAACCTCATTCCTAACTAATTTCCATATCCATTTGTTCAATATTTGGGAAAACTTAAAAATTTGAATTTTAAAATAAAAATTTACCGGAAGGTAATATATTTACTTTAATTTCGTGTATGTTTTTTGATATACCACAATGATACATTATTAGAAAAACGACCATATATCACAAAATTCATTAATAGAAATTGAACGTTAATAGGGCCTTGACGTAATTTCTTTGAAAAACATACTGTTGATAGAGTCGCCCGTGAAAACAATAACAAAATTTTGGGTTTTTGGTGTAAAATGGAAAAACTTTTTTGGTTTTTTATATTTCCACGGCCAAATGTACAGTTTTAGATATACGACAAATATGTTTTTTTTTTAAAGGGAAACCCTTATATTTTAAAATTTTTCTTCAGTTTTCCTTCCCTGGGAAAAAAAAGTCAATGGATAATATTGACCATTAATTTTAAGAAATTGGAAAAACCCTTTTTTTTGTAATTAAATTCGTATAAACAGAATACAATACCTAAAGAAAAAATTGAAGGAGATGTTAAATGACCTCCTTGTCTTTGGAAACAGAAATCCATTCAGATGAAAATTCATCCCAAAACTTTTCTAATCGTTTCCGGAGAAAAAAATTTTCCCACTGTAATTCTGACTTTTGGCCTTGGATAGTCTGTGGCCTATCCAAAATTTTTTTTGAATAACCCAAAAAAAATAATCCAGGATGTCAAATCCGGGGAATCTTGCTGGCCATTCATAGCTCCTCTCCTTCCAATCCAACGATTGAAAAGTAATGTTGAAAAAATCACGAACGCCTGAAGATAATGAAGGCGCCTATCTTCTGAACCAAATTGATCTATTCACGATATGAGGATTTATATCATCAGGAAAAAGTCTGGCTGTTCCCGGGAAATTTAAACCCCCTAAAATGCAGTATTTTTCCGCCATGGTTCCTTCCAAAAATAAGATCCATAATGGTATTTTAAAAATTTCCTGCCCCACATTGATCTTTTTTGGATACGCATATGTGCCTCCGCCATTCAATAAGGATTTCCATCTGACCAGTACCGCAGTTTTGTTTTGATGTGCCATTTAACGGGTAGCCCATCAGAAATAAGGTTTGATAAAGGAAATTAGGTTAGTGTCAAATCTATTTAAATTTTTTTCACACATTCTCATCTATCGTCTTCGTTCAGTTCTTTACCAATTGTACTTTATAGGGGGCCTTTTTTTTTTTTAAATATTAAAATTTTTATGGGTTTCGGTTCAAAACCAACCTTAAAGAAAAAAAAGCTTTTTTTTGCCCCAAAAAGCAGGGCGGCCACTTTTGGGGTTCCTAGTTCCTTTTCCCCAAATTTATAAAAATTTTAATCAGTACCACGGATAAGAGTTCTGTCTTCATTTTTGTTAAAAATATTTCACATACTCTTCGTGTCCTCAAATAATGTCCAAAAAACATACCAAATTTCAATTTAGTATTACTTTACCACATCCTTTAGTTTCAAAACAATTCTTTGACCTCTTAAGTACCATTGTATTTTACTCTGTTTTTTATCGCTGGTGCCATTTTCAAAAACTATACGACGTACCTACTGACAGTATACCCGGTACCTACTGACAGTAAAACCTCTTGATTTAACGAAATGAAGCCGATATTCATACCATGTTTATCAGTACAAAACAAAAAAAGACTTTTTAAATTTTAAACAAATCCCGGGGCCCCATTTTATTTTATTTTTATTTTAAATTAAAACGGTTGCAAAAAAAATTTTTTCCCCAATTTTTTAAAAAATTAAGGTTCATATTGGCCATTAACAGTTTGCATGCTGCATCGGCAATCGTAACAGAAAATTGTAAAATATACGGGTTCCATTAAAAATAAACATTTTGGGTCGTATATCTGAAACTGTACATTTGGCATTGTCGAAAATATAAAATTTGAAACCCTTTTTTAATTACTTTTTTTGTTTTTTATCTTAGGGGGTATCAAAGATATCTTCATGTTTCCAATAAAACCCCTACCAGAAAAAAACACCATGTTGCCAGTATATACCAATATACACGCTCGTGCTATAGAACAAGTAGGATTCCTTTTTGTTTATACCAAACCTAAAAAATAATTAGTCACTGTCAGATGACGTTCGACGTACTGTCAAATGTAAAATGATGCCCACTGTTTCGGAAACATTTCCTTTGAAAAACGTAGAAAAAAATAGTTCTTTCAATGTAGGTATTTTTTAATAGCTAGCTCGATAATCTGGTCAAGAGTAAAAAATTACCAGAACTTCAAACTGAAAATTGAAAAAAAAATAAATATTAACTTCATTTTTGTCGTCTACCAACGGATTTATTAATGTTATACATGATCTAAAATCATAAAGCTCAAGGTTCCGACAACCCGAAAGCAAAACCCTGGGAAAAATATAGTCGAGCCAATTGTATTATATTCAACAAAACAATAGAAATGGAATTCCCCTCTTGTTTGAAATCATCCATTGTTATTTCCATCTACGGGAAAGGGAGGAGATGAACTAGCGACATATCGCTAAGTAAGATTTTGAAAAAAATTTTAAAAATAGACTAAACTCTTTTTTCACAACCAATCTTCAAATAATTCGGCTGTAGTATCATCATGAAAATGTATATTCCCCGCCAAAAATTGAATTAAAAAATGTTTTTTTCTGGATTGATATAAGCCTGTTTTTGTGACACCAATCTGTGAATCGTTCACTTATAATGTTGAGTTTAGTTTGAAGTTTGAGGACTGTCGGCTTCTTCTGAGATACCTACGTCATTTGAAAAGATGGAATTTTGAGTAGAAAGCGCCCCTCACGGTAGCTGTTAAAAGGTAATGGATACATAACGCACCTACGTTGGAAATTTTAGTAATATTTTTTACATTCGATATAGGAGATAGTCGGTCTGAGGGGCCAGCTTCACTAGATTTAAGCTCTGGTTTTTGAAAGGGGGGGGGCTCAAATCCACCCCGAAAGGGCCCTTTTTCCCTCCCGAAATTTAAAAATGACTTTTTTTGGGGCAAATATTCTAAGAAAGAAATCAAAACAAATCATTCCTGTATTTTAAAAGGAAAAAAAAAACCCTTTTGTGGTGGGGTTCGAACCCACGCTTTCATTCGAGATCCAGAGCTTGAATCTCATATTTGGCGCCTCAAACCGCTCGGCTGTCTCACTTTATCAAAGGGAAATATCAGCATACTCCAACGTAGCTTTTAAAATCATGTTTCTCATCGTCAAAGCTGTTACCCCCTTTTTCTTAGATTTTGTCTACTACCACCGACTTTATTCGATTGTTGGAAATTCCCAAGTATCACGATGATAATTTTTTTTCGTCCCAAACCCTTTGGGTCCGTTGGGCGCCAATAAAAAGCCCTTCGAGGTCCGTTCAAAATGGGGTGGTGGTCGTCAGAAATGATAAAAATGTCATGGAGAACATATATTCAGAACAACAAACAAAATATTCAACTTCGTTAAATGAGTTCCTCCTTAAATGAATTTGAAGTTCCCTTTCCAAAACGAGCACTTTGGAGTTCCTTTTGGATTGACAGGCAGTAATGAAATTTGCTTCGATGACAGTTCTTTGACAATAAAGTTATTCGACATATCCGGTTCTTATCCTGCCTTCCAATCATTGTGGATTCTGTTCGACTGTTATCAATCAAAATTTCCCTTTGATGGTTAATTAGTTCAATCTTCTTATAACGGTCGACAAAATTACTTTAAATTTTTTTATTCTACTTTTTTACTTTTGTTTCCTCGTGTCTTCTTGACTTTTTTTCCTGGATACCCTTTTAAGCCACTTTCCCCCAACTTCATAACAATAATTTCAAAATTGTCATACAGCATGGCGAAAACTGAAGAAACAATTTTAAAGACTGGTACATAGGTGGAATGCTCGAAGCACTAAGCACTAAGCACTGGTTTAAAAAAGTGCTCGGGAGCACAGTACTTGCGAGCACAAAAGTGCTCCGAGTGCTTTCACGAGCACAAAGCTCTGTTCAGAATACAATATACCTGCACCGAGAAATTGCAGTGTACGTGTTAGTTTAGCGACTCACTGGGTGTTATTCATATTTCAAACAGCTGAGAGAAGCATTTTCACCTTTACGTCCTTCCGTTTTGGATACATGTTTGAGTGTCAGTCATGAATTTTTTATTTTAATGATACAAATCCAGAACTAGTAGTCGTACTTTACATAGCCTCATTCCACGAACTTCTCTTACGACTGAGAAGATTTCCACCAGCTGACGGACGACTGGAAATTGCACTTTTCGACTGCGTATAATCGACTAAAGAGTCCTTAATATTAATTGCCGATAAAAACAACGCATTTGGTATTAAACCATTTATTGCGTTTCCCTTTATTAGACGGCGCATTAGTTTGGCACAAGTCAGATGAGTCTACCCAACTTTTGTTTGGAATATCGTGTGTATCGAACCAAGTTTCATACAAAGACACTAATGTTCTACCATATTCTCTAAATTCGTTTATTGCCATCAAATATTCAAATCTCCATTTCTCAAGGCGCACAGATTCCATTAAGATTTTTTCTGCTACTAGTGAGTTCTTTAAATTTAAATCCGTTTTGTAGAAGAGACTTCCTTATAGTCTCTTTGCAACACTGGATACCAGTTTCATTCTTTTCAAGCCGTTGCATTCAAATATCTAATGTAGGCACAAGTTGCTCTTTATACAAGGCATATATTTTTCTTCGAATTATATCTACATCTCAGCCATCTAGTTTCCTTGAACCGCCAGAGCCTTTTCGTTTGTTTCTTTTTAAAATAGGGTTACTTACTATTTTAAATATTGTGAAATACGGTGTTTTTGTGAAAGAAGCACTCTCTTGCACAGTTTGAACATTCCACGTTCCAGAAGGGAAGTATAAACATTCAATATAATTTGTTTCCCATGAGGGTGTAACATTTGTCGACTAGTGGTACAACGACTACCAGTTGAAGTACTAGCTTCAAGAGCCCATGGACGCTACATTTTTCACGACACAAAAATCGAATAAACACAACTGACACAACGGAATGACTAGATGTTGTTTAACTTTCCCCCTTTTATTTCCGAGATTGGAAAGCGGTCAGTTCTCAAAACTGTCTTGTTTTCCAAATCTGGTAGTTAATTTCTTTTCTAACCGTAAGTAGACCATTATCGCTATAATCTCGCTAATAGCCCATTACTACGGAAAGTCTGGTGGCCAGGTAAGTAAATTTCATTATTCACACACATTTAAACATATCTTTACCAAGGTTTCTAAATCAACCTTACGAGATTTTTTATTATCAAATAAATTTGAATACAAAACTGTCAAAAAAAGCCCAAAATGCCAAAACTAAAATGCCAAACTATTTCATGAGATATATTAATCCGAACCTGGGAATCTTTCGAAGGACACACACTTTTATTGCTCATCTATATTCCGAACAATAGGTAATAATGAGGGTCGACGGCTAATATTGATTTACAACCTTCTTAGATTCCTGGTGCGAATTTACAATAGTTTAGGAGCTTAGTTATTGAGACTAAAAGGGTTCATTTTATTTCTTGCTTCTCAGTTTCTGTTGTATATTTATTTTATTGGAAGGCTCAGACAGGGATCAATTGCTTCATTAACAGTTCAATGAACATCAAAAGAAGCCGCCTGAAAGAAAATATGAAATTGCTAATAGTCACAGACAATAATAAACCTACCACTCTATGAACAAGAAAATAATTAATCCTACCTTCTTGATACTTCTAAATCCTGCATAAACATATAATTATACAGTTGGAGTTCCACAGAAAATGAACGAAAGACTCTCGTGACTAATCACTTTTATTCTATTTGACAGTCCTGTGAAGTTTTTCACGGAACACAAAACATAAGATTAAGAACATGTCACTAAAATAATTATTTCATAAAATTATTCTCAACAGTTCCTTCTTTCGTCGTTTTAATTTCTTGTTAAAAAGTTTTTTTTAAATATAATCAAATTTCTCATTGCTTCGCATATTGCATCATTATTAAGTGTTTTTTGAAAGATCACCACTATGTTCGTTCATTAGTTTTTTCGCGATTCAGGCTAAGAAAACACCTATTATAAAAAACTGTTTGCTATTATTAAAGTACCTGGAATACAATTAAAATCTCATACATCATCATTGGTCTGGTGCAATATCATTACTAATAATTATTTCAACAATTTTTTCTTTGCATTCGTTTAGAAGCACACTCTAATGGTTTTTCGTTGATGTTATTAAAAACTCATAAGTGAATTACAGGTCAACGAATACGACCCTGAAATTATGATACGAAATATTCGAGCTCCATTAGTTCCGTATTCCTAAGTTAAAAAATATCCAAAGACTGCAATTTTATCGCAATTTCTAAATAGTTGAGAGAAAAGGAAACGGTTTGATTCTGACTCAATGTTACAAAAATCATGTATCAGAGCTATACTGTTAGGGATCTAGACTGCAGGGTGAAACTCTAACAAAGCTGGTTTTTCTCTCTCCAATTATCGCAAACATATACGTGGAGTGGTTCGAGGAAATGGCTATACGGGAGGCAGAATACAAACCAAAGCTGTGGTTGAGGTACGTGGATGACACTTTCACCATATGGAATCACGGAGATAAACATCTCCAGGATTTATTTTCAAGAATTAACAGAATCAGGGATTCGATCAAATTCACGATGGAAATGGGAACCAACCGTGGCTTACCCTTCTTCGATGTGAACGTTGAGAGAATAGGCAATGAAATCCACACCCCTTGTTACGTGCCTAATTCTAGCCTCGCAACAGAACGTTCAAATTGCCATCTGAATACCCTGAAAATAGACAACCAAGAATGGTTTTATTTATATTAGCATATATTATCTATTCTTTCAATACGATATGCAACCAGGAAGCAAGTACAGCTGTGATGTTGGTTGCCTATTCAGGAAAATTAATGAAAATAGAGTACCATATCATAATAAAATCTTAAGGAAAACAAATCTTGCTTTATTCTATTTAAACAATACATATGAATAGTACTGAAAGTAAACACATAATTCGTAGTAAAAATGAATGCACAATGCACAGCAATAACAGTAACGGAGCAATTTCACTTTAGATGTAAAATTACTAGAAATACGGAACACTCGCGAGTAACTCAAAAACATCAAAGAAATAAGTGAATTTCGTCGCAGGAACGAGTCGTAGAGCTCCCTGGATATGCAATAGTAAAATACGAGCGATCACAATCATTGTTTCCATAGGCACTTTGGAGTATGTGTGTGTCCATTCGATTTCTGATCATAGTAGTGATCTCAGCAATATCTAAAACAAAGAATGGATTAGAGTTACGTTACAAAAACACAAAAACAATAGCAATGAATGTTACCAGTTACGAAATACTCACGAAATGTTTAGTTGTTTATTTAGAGATTCTGTTGTCCATTGACATGGGACTGTCATGTCATGTCATTCTTGTCAATTGTCCAATGAACGCCGATTGTCGGAACGACATCGGAGACGTTCGGCGACTATCCTAGTCAAATTCAACTTCCGGGCGGGAATATTTAATTTCAGGAGCGAGAATGATGATGTGGCGATATTACGTAACGATCAACCGTTACCAACACTGGTGGAGCACATTATGGGATTTATAGGAAATTTTGGAGGGAAATAAATCTGGTTTTATTTTGGCGTTATAGGAACAGGATGGATAGCGGAAGTACAGATGACCATTGGGAGAACGGGGAAGAACGAGGCTTTTTGCTAGAAGATAGGCTTGTGAACAAAAGGTCTTCTGCAATTTTGGCGATAAATAGATTTATTGGTCGTTTTCCGATTTAATTCGGGTTACAAAGTGGAGTTGATCCAGTATAAACAAGTCTAGGAGATTTGCTTGTGAAGCTTTCGACAGGAGGTCGGATTTGGAGTTCCAGTCTTCATTCTGGTGGAGAAGCCACCATTTTCTTGTGCCGTTCATCTCGTTCAACAAGTTGCAGCGAAACAGTTTCCAGCTTGGGCATTCGATGGTACCCTAAGCGTTGATGGTACACCTAAGATAAGTACAAGTCAGTCCAGGGGTGAGTCACCACTTTGCTTGTATCCTGATCGCTGCAACCCTGCTTGCTTTTGCACGTAAGCAACCCTGCTTGCTTTATCACTTGAGCGACCCCGCTTGCTTTAGCTCGAGTAAGCATAAACGAGTCATTTATAGTAGTTTGCTCGCTTTATCAAACTCATACAAACATTTCAACATTATACAACTTGCTTATTGCTACCCTTGCGAATGCATGTAATTTTCAATATATTTGTGCTGTGTACATACTGTGGAAAATATGACGATTTGGGATTAGTGCTTTCACATGAGGACATTTTCGAATTTATACTTGTCGGGACATTTATTTTGTATTTGTTAGTTTAAGAAAATATATGTGCACAAGTGTATGCTGTATACCCAGACAGCATATTATTTTTCCTGTTCATTCAAGTGTGATCACACAGGCATTATTGCATTCCTAACCTTCCTAGTCATAGAACTGCTACATTCACTGAAATTCTCACTTTTATTTGTTATTTTGTTTGTCAATAAATTATTGAGAAATTTCATGAACACACCGCTTAGGTGGATTTATTTTCCATACCCCCCCCCCTACAAACTGCTAAACTAGCCGAGTGGTCATTCTCATTCTTTTCACCCGCATTATTTCTATCACAGGTCGAGAGTGATCATTATAAATTAATTTGTTACTTTTTTTTTGAACGAAAGCAAGGGTGAGTCAATTCAGACCGTCTCATAAATACAAAAATTGGAGTTCATCAACTCAGAAAAGAACCCTGTAACACCCTATCTACAGGATGAAGACACATACGGGGCAGTACCTCAGTTAAAGCTCCAACCATCCGAATACGCCAAAGAGCGGGATCGTGAGAACATTGGTAGAGAGAGCGACGCACATATGCAACGACGAGGAGTCACTAGATGTCGAATTAAACCACATCAGAGAGGACCTTCACCGGAATGGATATCCCACGAAACTCCTAGGAGAAGTATTGAAACAACTCCAGAGAACGAAGACATCTGAAGAGAAACAACAAAGCACAGTGATCTGCCTTCCGTACATCAGAGGTGTCTCCGAGAAGATCACAAGGATCGGAAACATGTTCAACATCAAGAGCTGCTTTCAATCCGGCAGTACTTTACAGAGTTTTCTCACCATGTGAATGCAAAGATTCCTCCATTGGTGAGACAAAGAGGCCGTCTTCGGTAAGATTAGATGAGCACAAGGAAGGGACTCAACGTGGAGAAACTTCAAATTCGGGAATTGCTGACCACGCCTGGACTGAGCACCATCGAATTCTATAGAGAGGAGCATTGGTTCAAAAACGAAAGTTGAAAGAGGCCGCCTACATCGAAGCCAATAACGCCTTTAGTCAATCAAGCGTTGAGATCAAGAACGTATGGAAACCACTAATTTCTCTTTCTGGTGGACTTCAGAGGCAGAAAACTTCACGCACCACCACACCGCGCGAAATTACACGCACCACTGCACCGTCAGACATATAAATTAGTAAATAGCACCTGAAAACGATTGCAGATACAAGCATTCGAAACGTCGTGAAAACCTTTCAAATCCATTAAGTAATCAAGTCACTACATTTATTCTACAACCGATTCTATCAGGCATTACTTTGTACTGGGTTATCCGATTTTGATTATTCTTTTTTTATTATATACCTCGAAATTGGTCATATTTGAATTTGAAAAAGAATTATCCACCTCTTAGCGTAGAAAAATGGCGATGATTGATTTTTCACGTGTGAACCGATTCTCTTGAAACTTGGCACACATATGTTATTTTGAGAGATAAGTGCCATGTGAAGTGGAATGAATAGAAAAATCGAATTTAAACGGTTTTCTTCACATGAAGGATTCAATATAAAATTGAACCAGAGAAAGGTAGATCTACTTTCCTGGCAAATACCACGCAGAACGTTGAATGATATTCACCTGAAAATCCATGCATACTTCCATATAATATCAATGGACATTGAATGCAAATGTTTCTTTCTGATAAGCTCGATTATGTTTAATTTATGTCGTGTTCACCTAACAATCCGCATACCGGTTTCAGGCTTCTTGGCCCTCATCAGTACGGAGTAGTCAACCAGCCAAAGGTCCAAAGAACTCTGGCTGAAGTGAGACACAACGTAAACAAACCATCATCGATCTTGTAACACCTATAGGTACGCCGGAAAAGATAAACTTTAACTGGCGGTACCTAGTGACAGAAAGAAACACTCCGAAAATCTCCCACCTCGGAGAAAAATGAAAAAAACTCGATAGGTTTCTAAATAAAGATTCTTTCTCAGTAGGAGTGGCAAGCCCGTCTAGCATATAGTGAGAGATAAGTGCCATGTGAAGTGGAATGAATAGAAAAATCGAATTTAAACGGTTTTCTTCACATAAAGGATTGAATATAAAATTGAACCAGAGAAAGGTAGATCTCAGGTGAAAAACAACTACTTTCCTGGCAAATACCACGCAGAACGTTGAATGATATTCACCTGAAAATCCATGCATACTTCCATATAATATCAATGGACATTGAATGCAAATGTTTCTTTCTGATAAGCTCGATTATGTTTAATTTATGTCGTGTTCACCATTGCACCGTCAGACATATAAATTAGTAAATAGCACCTGAAAACGATTGCAGATACAAGCATTCGAAACGTCGTGAAAACCTTTCAAATCCATTAAGTAATCAAGTCACTACATCGATTCTACAACCGATTCTATCAGGCATAACTTTGTACTGGGTTATCCGATTAAGATTATTCTTTTTTTATTATTTACCTCGAAATTGGTCATATTTGAATTCGAAAAAGAATTATCCACCTCTTACCGTAGAAAAATGGGGATGATTGATTTTTCACGTGTGAAACTCTTGAAACTTGGCACACATATGTTATTTTGAGAGATAAGTGCCATGTGAAGTGGAATGAATAGAAAAATCGAATTTAAACGGTTTTCTTCACATAAAGGATTCAATATAAAATTGAACCAGAGAAAGGTAGATCTCAGGTGAAAAACAACTACTTTCCTGGCAAATACCACGCAGAACGTTGTGTCTCACTTCAGCCAGAGTTCTTTGGACCTTTGGCTGGTTGACTACTCCGTACTGATGAGGGCCAAGAAGCCTGAAACCGGTATGCGGATTGTTAGGTGAACACGACATAAATTAAACATAATCGAGCTTATCAGAAAGAAACATTTGCATTCAATGTCCATTGATATTATATGAAAGTATGCATGGATTTTCAGGTGAATATCTTTCAACGTTCTGCGTGGTATTTGCCAGGAAAGTAGTTGTTTTTCACCTGAGATCTACCTTTCTCTGGTTCAATTTTATATCGAATTCTTTATGTGAAGAAAACCGTTTAAATTCGATTTTTTTATATGTTATTTTGATAACACTACAACATAATAGATACCTCAATTGTTAATTGAGTAAGTAGTAATTAGTAAATTTATGCCTAAAAAATTAAAGAAATAAAAACTTTTCAATAATAAATGAAACAGACGAAAAACAAATTGAAAAGCAGAGAATAACACTTCTTAGTCTTGATAACTGAGCTCCTAAACTAATGTAACCGATTTTGAGTCGGCGCCAAACAGACAATCAACGAAGATCATTGAATTTCTTGAAAACGCTATACTTAATTCAATTGGTAGTTTGTGTGGCGCTGACTCAAAATTAGTTACATACATCAGTTCAGGAGATTAGTTATCAATAAGAATGTTTATTTCTTGCTTTTCAGTTTCTGTTTTCGTCGGTTTAATTTTTTATTAAACAGTTTTTATTCCGGTTTTTTTGCAATTTCCTCAAGAATTTCAAAACATTTCTGCATTTTTACCCTTGAAGTTTGACAGCTAGCGAAATGTATTTCTCCAACAAGTAAATACATGGTACATAAATAACTATTATTTGCTATTACAAATTCTGCTATTCTCTTCATTCTCTGTTGATAGAAAAATGTGTATATTAGTATATTATTGGGAAATTGCAACATACATTGTCTAAGTTTGTGAATTAAATCATCTCATGCAGGGATTCCTTTGCAATTTGAAAATATATGTTTTAGATCAGCACTTTCATTATCATGTTGACAAAGAGGTGATTCACGTATCGCAATTTCCATCAAATGTGCCGAAAAATATTCATAATTCAATTTTGGTCTTGTGACGATAGTCGAGTACTTTTCAGGGACATCGCAGAGAAATATATGTGGTACTTTTTTGGGAAATTTCTAATGGATGGATAATTGAGGGTTAGTCATTTTACCGGCTATTTCTGACCACGATAATAATAGATAGATCAATTGAGAGCGTTGAATTAGGAATTAAAAAAAAGTTGAAAGGAGACTTATTAGCTATCAGACCTTTCGCCAGAGGCCTGAGGAGTTATTACCCTACTGGGTGTTGATTGATTTTTTATATTTTATTGCCCCTATATCCATGTTCCTAATGCACGCCACTACGTGATACGCTAGTCGAATTCCGTCGCCATCTATTACCTCATTAATAAATTCTGCACTGCCCAATGGAGAATATTTAGATCCCGCAAGAGATTGTAGCTCATGAGATTACCTTCTCTCGCTTCTCGTCTTGTCTCTATGCAGATTTTTCATAATGACTGGAAATTAGGTGGTATCCAGACATTTTCACATCGAACATGTGAGTACGATAAGCGTGAAATAGATTTCCGTCCACAAAAATGTATTGAAGACCTAGAGAATGCGATGCTATTCTTGCAACAATGTTACAAGTGATTTCCTTTTTGGAAAAAAATCTTCCTTGCCTCATTCATCTATATGAGTTCCTAATCAACACTGAAAAATCATATAACTATCAGATTTTTTCGTTCGAGTTCGAAAGTCCTTTTACAATATCTATGAGATGTGTTCCAATATCCAGCGAGGATTTAGCCGGGGAAGTAGTTGTTTTTTGTTAGACATTCACAAAAAGTAACAATTTTTATCGTAGAGTTTTAAATTTTTTTAAAAATCTTTCAAGAACTAGTGGGTGATGATAGCAAATTAACTATACCATCCCTATACAAAGCAGGAGGACAGCTTTGCTAAGAGAGGTGAATATAACTTCCTAATTTCTAAAAAAATTCACGAAATTTGTTTTTTGGTAAACTTTGATCCAAAATTATTAGAAATGAAAGTAGGTTCGTCAGACATGTTTTACATGTTTTACATTTGTTTGATGTTGTAGTACTGCCAGGTCATGAACATCACTAGCTAACTCTTCGTACAAAAGAGAATTGAGACCACTAGATGTTTCTAAATGAAAACTCCTTATTAAGACAAGTTAGGCTGGCAGGATTAATTATTCCATAGGAGGCAGAGAATTGGGGGATCCACAAAGCCAAGAAGGTCTTGGAAGCCTGGATCATCAACTATTGGATCTAACCAAATATTGGTTATTGGAATTGGGATGCCGAGGAAGATCTGTGTGAACGCCCCCGTAACAACGGAAACATGTAAGGTTGAATGCATTTGATCAAACTATATTTTCTATTGAAATTTTTTTGGGTACCCATTTGCATTAGTCACTGAGATAAAACAGCATTCTTCACTGATTTTGATACTGGCAAACTTTGTTTTCGTTCACATGTAAATTCTATACATGTGTTTGTTTTTTATGAACCAGGAATTGAAGCGTAATTCTGAAGGCTCAGAGTTCTATTGTGTGATTTGGAGAATGTTTCTTGTAGAGTGAGTTTATCTACATAAATTGATAGAGAATGAATTGGATAAATTAATTTTAACTGTAGATGGCGTCCAAATTTCAACTTTATGAAACCAACTTTATTTTCTAGAAAATATAAATTTTTGGAATTTCTAATCACTTCACTAATTGAACCACGGCCCTTGCTTCCGCAATAAGATTCAGCCACTCGCACCTTTTTAGGAAGAATTATTTTATAACTTTGAAAAATGAAAAGGAAGCGGTTATAACATCGCAAAGTGAGATTCATAAAATATATAGAAAAACACGGAACTATTCCACTCTCAATTCGGTTTCAGAGATAGTATATGCGCAACTGATGCAATTACTCGATTGACAGAACATATATATATATATAAATCAATGAATAATGGTATATACATTTTTCTGAATTTTTCAACCATTCTACTCCTAAAGTAACGCACAGCCGTCATAAGTACTGGCAATCACCAACAATACATTGTTTACGTTACCATAGAAACACTCTGGGTGCAGTTAATGCTTCGAGCAAGACCACTCGACGAAGCCCCTTATTGCGTGATTCACAATAGAGGGAGGAAGCTGGACAAATGCGCCGGAAAATGAGGAAGATCCAAGAAACACAGAAAAAGATAAAGAAGATAAATGGTGGAGGAAGGCATACTGGACACTGTTGTATATGTTTTACATAAAGCTGTAGTGTAGCTGAAATATGAAAGTTAGATATACAGAGTGGACCAAGTGACCCCACAGAAAAAAGTTGAGATTGGTTAAATCTGGAGATCAGCATGGCGACTCTATATGACATCTCCTTCCAATCCAATGTCCAGGAAACATCCTATCGTCGTCTTCCCAGTAACGATCGTTATTTCCAATAATGTCTACCAGTTGTGGATAGACAAACTCATCCAGTAATTCCAAATAAGATGCTCCTGTCAGATTACTATCGAGAAAAATCGGTCCAATCAGACGGTCTGCATGAACTCGTCCTAATGGTGCAACTTCAACAGGCTCATTTCTCAACGAAAGTTCACGTTGTGGGTCCCGTTCCTTATTGCCCACTGATCCCGTTTGACCACCAATTCTAAAACGTATTTTCTAGTGATATGTAGTGGATGCGATTCAAGTATCTTGTCAAGTACTTCACTGTATGTCATTCAACCGACGATAAAATCGACACCTACATGTTTTATAAATTACCCTTTATGGCTTCCTAAAAACCTTCAAAGTTAATGTTAAAGTTAAGGAGAATGGAATGGAGTTAAGGAGAAGCGACATGGGAAATAATTTGAAACAATCGGAATCTTTGTACCAGCTGCCTACCGAATTTTTGCCAAGGTCTCATTTCGCACAACCCGTTTATTGGTGTATGGAAACCGGTGGTAGACAGTTTCAACATTTGAGTCATTGAGAGTGATAATTATTCAACGGATGCATGGTCAGATCTGGTGGCTATTGATTGAATAAACAAAGAGTGATTTTCCAACTTTAACTTTGCATATCTCGAAATCAAATCGACAGAATTCGATCTTATTTGTTGCTTGATATTCGGGGAAAAAACTGCCTTTCAGATGAGGTCTCACTTGCCATATGTTGCCATTTGAATCATTAGGGGTGGCGATCGCAGCACCAAAGGATGAACGGTATTGCAAGTGCCTTCCATCGTTAACGAAGTCCTCCTCGAAATTGGAGTTTAACGTGTACGAGCGTTTTATGATTCTCCGATTCTCTCTACCCTCACAGCCGCTGATTCATATTCAATGGCTCACTGTGTATAATATTGCGGACTTTTTTGTAGAACTATTCAAGGCCGATATTTTCGTCATACATTGTTTTCACATGTATCAAATGGCTTAGGATTTTTTTTCCACTTCATTCACAAAAACCTTTCTCCATAATATTTCCTAATAAATATTCAGCATGATAGCCTGTGTCTTCCTCCAGGTCCCAAGCAACCTCTTCGCCAAATTTCATTACTAGGTTTAGTCGTGGAAAGGTAACAGACAGACAGACAGAGCTAGTTTTCGCATTATATTAGCGTGATTGCCAGTAGAAATCATGATCTTACAAACAATAGTTTCACGTGAATTAATTGCTGGTCTTTGGGATTTTTCTCGCGATGTTTCAGTCGCTCAGTCGGCTACAGAAAATGAATTCCACACAGCCTCCCATTGAAGGTGAGCCCATCCACGTCAGCATATTCAAACATCACGAATCGAACCTTAACGCTAATGATAGGCATTAGCCCGCCGTTCGATCCACCGCTAATACGTAGTTTAGTTACAAATTCTGCCTTCGGGGGGATAATTTACCAAATTACCCACCATAACACTTCAAAATAAACAAGAAACAAGCAACAATCGCCTCGACATGATCGTGTACTGTTTATTTAAATAAGTGCGGCTTCGATGGTCAGGACCGGTTCCGGATACATTTCGAGACCAGGCCAAGGACCAATTCCATTTAATGGAAATGACAGTCATTCATTTCCGGTATTTCCCAAAAACATGTACAAAGCTCGCCCAGAAAGTGAAAGTACTGTTTCCTCTCGGGGTGTTTTTTTTTCAAAGTTGTTAACACTGAGTGGTACTGGGAGTTCTCCCGGAAACAATGTTTAAACTAATAAGATGTCTAAAAACCCTGGTGAATGAACTGATTCGACATTGTTTAGATTTTCGAGGGGTCACCACCTGTTACTTCAACAGAGCTTCTCTCTGTGGTAGTCTGTGGTAGATGGTGCCGTCCAAAAATGTTTGTTTATATTCTCGCTTAATGTCAGAACTTAAATTCTGACATCTGCAGCATCTTATATGAAATTATTTTCAGTGGTTTGTCGGTATCTATGCGTTTTCCATCTCTTTGATTTGAAATCTTGCTTAGCTTATTCCTGAGTTTGTGAAAAATGTGTGTGTTGCCAAGAGAAAATGTAACAAGCTTGGGGAGATGGAAAATTGATGCAGAAAACGAAACTACGAACCAATTTTGGAAGAAAAATTATAACAAAATATAAGAGAAAATACAAGCAGACTATCCTCAAACGTTATACAACTTATTCAGATACCAATGGGAGAATAAATGAATAAGAAAGATCCACTCACCTATTAACAGAACAAAAATCCAGTCCATGTCATTACTAGGAACAAAAAACGGATTTTTTCAGTGTACCTGTATTTTCCAGTCAGCACGAACACTCCCAAGAGGCAGGAGAATATCACAAAAGGAAGAAAAACAAGGTATTTCAAAAGCTGAACTAAATAAAGTGCAACGAATCAGGTCCAGAAACTGATATTGGTTATCTGATCACTTGTGTCCTTTCTTTTGAACATTTAATAATTTTTTGATGCTCACAGACTTTTCATAACATTCAAACGTTCATTTAACAAGTATTCATCACACATAAACAAGTTTTCACCATTTCATATTACTGTTTTCAGTTAGATAAGTTAGATTCCGCAGAATAGGTCAATTTTAAGAATGTATTCCAATAAAAACAACTATTTGACGATTTTTCTGCATTCTTTGTTTATCTATTGAACATCTAATCATAACCTTCTCACAAAATAGCACATTTTGACATCAAGCAGCGCGCCAAGTTGGCACTACTGAACCTGCATGAGAATAGAGATGACTCATACTCCATAGGCGTACCGACTGAGCTGGGATAAGGTAAAAAAAGTTTATATATAAACTAGTTAATAGTGGGGGATGCAGCAATATCAAAAAGAAAACTCTTGTAAGTTTGTCCAAACTTTCGAAATTGATTTATTCCATCATCAGGGAACTACAATTTTTTTTAAATGAGAGATTATCATTAAGTGACTTGATAAAACTTACAACTCAGGTGAGAATGGATGACATGATGTTCAGTGAAAAATATTTTTGTCTTTTGACATTATGGTAATAAATAATGAGATATGTAAAACAGAGAAATGAACTAACGTTCAATTACCACACTTATATATTAAAAATTATACATAAAACATGTTAACATCCCTTCAACCATGTGGTTGGAATCAAAACTGATTAAATTCACATTAGACAGTTGTATGTGACATTGACATTGACGCATGTCAAGTAATATTTATGCCATCCAGGGTGCCTACTGTGACAGTGATACCAACTGGTGTGGTTTACCATGACAGTGAATTTGATTAAACAAATGAAGAACAGAGTAATTAGAATCTCGGATAAAACTTTACATAAAAAAAATTAA
Source organism: Gonioctena quinquepunctata (assembly GCA_018342105.1). Taxonomy (NCBI): domain Eukaryota; kingdom Metazoa; phylum Arthropoda; class Insecta; order Coleoptera; family Chrysomelidae; genus Gonioctena; species Gonioctena quinquepunctata. Next base: position 97,103 of record JAFIRS010003764.1, on the reverse strand, counting down.
ATATTCTTCTTAATCTTTTTGTAGACAATTCATACCCGCCAAGTTTGATAAAAAGTATTTTGTACAACACGTCTTCCAGTTTAGAATCAATAAACAATATTATCACTCCACCCATTAATGTGAATGAATCTAATGCTACCCCTACACTACCGGTTTACACCCCACTTTCGTACATCAAGGAGATTACACCCAAACTCACTAGACTTTTTTGCTCGGTGAGCAATTGTAAAATTGCCAACAAATCAATTTCAACACTAAAGTCAATCTTCTTCAAAGTTAAAGATAAGACACCAGTCACATCATTGTCAAAAATCATATATAGTATTCCGTGTCAAGATTGTGATAGGCAGTATATTGGCCATACTTCAAGAACATCAAACAATCGTATCATCTCACACAAAAGTGATAGCAGACTATATCCAGAAAGATGTGCGTTAGCACTTCATGTTAACACACACGATCATCACATGGACTATGGGTCAGTGAGTGTATTAGCAAGCAATCAATCAATCAATCACTTTATTTATCATAAAATATACATATAAATTCAATCACAAGGACCAAAGACAGATGCATGTTTATCACAAGTCACAAATAAACACCAAAACAAAATAAATTAAACATCAAGACAAAATAAAATAAAATACATACCATTAGATTAAAATATATGATAAAAATTGAGAAATTCATCTTTGCAGGAACATACTTTTCGGACAATATATCATAAAAAGGTAGAAGACGTGAATGCACAAGGGACAACAAGAGAGACAGTCGTATATATAAGTGCTATATTGAATACAAATCAAATCAATTGCATATATCGCGAACATAACACAAATTATACTAAGTACTCATCTACAGTGTAGCAGGCCTTCTGAACTAGCTGATGTTTCAGTCTTGATTTGAAAATATTTAAATTGAGGGAGCTTTTAATATGCTCATCAAGAAAGTTGTATAATTTACAGCCAGTAAAAAAAAAACTTTTTGGTACAGCGTAGTCCGGTGATTCTCAGGTTGTAGTTGGCCTTTGAAACGTGTATTATGGTATTGCTTCTCAACAGTATTCAAAAACTTGTTTTTATTTTTATAGATGTATGTACAAACTTCCAGTATATATAAGCTTACAACTGTTAGGATTTTGAATTTTTTTAAATAATCTCTGCAGCTCGTTCTAGTATCGATACTAGCAACAATTCTAATCGCATATTTCTGAAGTACCAATACTCTATTCACATGTGCACAATTTCCCCAAATCAAAACTCCATACTTTATATGGGAATGAAAATTTGCATAGTACAATGACAGCAGTGTGTACTCACTACAGTGGTTTTTATAAATTTCAGACTATAACAGCTACTCTGTAATTTTTTACACAAACAATCAATATGACAATCCCAGTGAAGTTGCCTATCATAGGTAACCCCCAATAGTTTCACTGATTTACTACTTACTATTTCATCATTGGAACCTTCAAAAAGTTTGATTTCATCAGTCCTGCCATTACCAAAAAGAACAGTTATTGTTTTACGATGATTCAGTTGTAGGTTATTATTGTTGGACCATTTTACAATATTGGCAAATACCGCTTCAGCAGTAGTTTTCAGCTTATTGAGATCCTTGTCAACAACCAAAATATTCGTGTCATCTGCATAGCAGATAATATGAACATTCTGAACCCTCTGAATATAGAGAATGAGATCGTTAGCAAAAATGTTGAAAAGTAGAGGACCTAAGACAGAACCTTGCGGCACACCTTGCTCTACATCCATTTTTTCAGAGAAAATCTTATTGACTCTTATTATTTGTTTACTTTTACTGAGGTATGACTCGATTAAAGTTGAAGGCAAACCTCTCATTCCATATCTCTCTAATTTGGCAGTGATTAATCGATGATCCACTAGGTCGAAAGCTTTCGAGAAATCAATGAAAAAACCCAAAGCAAACATTTTTTTGTCAATACTTGAAATGATCCGACCGCTGAACTCAGATAGTGCTGTCTCTGTACTTTTGTTACTGCAGAAACCATGTTGGTCGGACGATAAGAGTTTGTACTTAAGTAAGTAATTGGTTAACCAATCCTTAATTGCCATCTCAAATAATTTAGAGATACTGCATAACAGGCTTATTGCTCTGTAGTTAACAAAATAATTTGGATCCCCTTTCTTGTAAAGTGGCTGAACTATTGCCAGTTTGAAGTTATCTGGGAAATTTCCTTCCTCAAAACAAAGATTGATTAGGTAATTCAGAGGTTCACTAATCCACGAGCTGCATTTCTTCAATAAATTATTGAAAATATTATCATGGCCAGAGGAGTTGGAAGATTTCAGTCTACTTATTAATGACTCAACTTCAACAATCGTAACGGATAATCGTTCTAGATAAAATGATGTGCGATAAGGAAATATTTGATTCTGAAAAGCTATAGTCACGTTCAAAATGTTTATTGATAGGGATGGTGAACTGGTTTGCAAACTGATTAGCAACAATCTGATCTGGTAAAGGATAGTTATTTTGTGTAATAGTTAATTCATTATTTTTATACCTACCTGTTTTCAATTTATTAATCAGTTTCCACATAGCTTTCGTTTTATTTTCCGATCCATGTATTCGCATGTCATTGAATTTAATTTTCGCTGCTCTCAGTGCATTGCAGTATTGTTGCTGCAAGTATTTGCTTATGTCCTTATAAACATTGTTGGTCTTAGCCAAATCGTTGTAAAGACTAACCTGGCGTTTCAGTATTATGATGTCTTCTGTGATCCATTCTTTTTTACATGGTTTTCTCTTGTTCTTAATTGATATTCCACGAAGAGGAAAACATGAATCTAAATAATGAATCATTAAATTCGGGAAGTTGTCAGATGCTGCTTTCAACCTTCCTTGACTATAAACACTATGCCAAGTTTCAATACTTATGCAATTTAGGAAAGCAATATTATTTTGGTCATTGAAAGATCTATGCATTATATGATGTTTTTTATTACGTGGTCAAATAAAGTGGTCAGATAAATGTAGATCGATCACTTCAGCCCTATGAAATTTGAGCTCAGAACTAACTAAGAAATTATCAATGCATGTACTGCGAGTCCCACTGGGCCAAAAGGGTCTTCCTAGAAATGGCGTTCATAGCTCAAGATAATAACTGTATCAACGAAAAAACTGATATTAATCACTTGAGTGAGATTTACGCTTATTTACTGTCACTAGACATAAACCCTACTAGATCAAACTCTGTTACAATTACATCAGAAAATGAACATTTTATCCATTATTTAACTTTATTTTCCTCACAGCAATTTTAATATCATATTTCTCATGTCCAACATTCATTAAAACAGGAAATAGTAAACCACACCAGTTGGTACCACTGTCACAGTTGGCACCCTGGATGGTATAAATATTACTTGACATGCGTCAATGTCAATGTAACTTACAACTGTCTAATGTGAATTTGATTTCTAACCGGTCAGTTTTGATTCCAACCACATGGTTGAAGAGATGTTAACATGTTTTATGTATAATTTTCAATATATAAGTGTGGTAATTGAACATTAGTTCATTTCTCTGTTTTACATTTCTCATTATTTATTACCATAATGTCAAAAGACAAAAAATATTTTAACCTTCCCAATTGTAGTATTATCAAGTCACTTAATGATAATCTCTCATATGTAATATTTAAAAAAAATTGTAGTTCCTGATGATGGAATAAATCGATTCCGAAAGCTTGGACACACTTACAAGAGTTTTTTTTTGATATTGCTGCATTCCCCACTATTAACTAGTTTACATCCTAACTAGTCATATATATATATATATATATATATATATATATATATATATATATATATTGTTATGTATTGTTGATGATATAACAAATTATTTTGTAATTATTTTGCCCCACGTTTTGGGTGCCATTTTATTATGGAATGATAATTTTGTAAATATAATAATTGTTTTTATATAATGAAGATTGCTATTAGTTTTTCGCTTTTCTTTGTGAGCCAAATTGTTATGATATAGATAAGTATTTTCGCTCTGTATAATATTTTTTACAATGTAATAATAATTGCTAGCTAACGTCACTGTTCTCTCGTCACGCCGCTGCCAATTGTTATCACTTCCTTACCACAGCCAAGCACAGGTGGTACGCCTCTCGTCTCAGATAGCCGGTCCAGGCAATTGAGCCACTAGCCACTGCTTGATATGTCAAAATTTCAATTTATTCAATGGTCATAAGTATGATAGTTGATCATTGTAGAAAACAAACCACAAAGTATCAAAAAGCAATTATTTCCTTTATTCAGGAAAACTTAATTTTACTTGGCCTACGAAAGATAACTTACTCTAAGGTGAATCTACAAATATTCATGGATGATCATGAGAAGAGTTCATTGGTAAAATATACACAACCTCACTTTTACCTTGGAAGTGAAAATTTCTTTGATAGTTCGAAATCAATTGAAATAAAGTTCTTCCGATGGAATATGCGTTATTAGTGAAATTGTTCAGTTCGGAATGTGCACTATGGAAGGTTTATACCTGTCTGGAACTGTCGCTGTTCAATACACGCCAGGATTTGGATTCCCTTCCACTCCAATGCTATCAGGAACTCCAATACCAAATAGAAGGAACCATACAAATTCAGCAATCACCTTTGGATACTTGTTTACGGTGTACAAATAAGGTAATGTTGGTTTTCCGCTTATAATGTTGAAAATTATTCATTTTTTTTCCCAAAATATAACGTGGCATTCGTTCTAAATTTATTTTTGATCTCTCCCCGTGGCTTTGTTCGTTGTCACCTGGATACCAATTTTGTTCCTTCCCTCCGATTCGAATTTTTGAATTCGCGCACTATATTGTCACTTTCTCACTGTTTGTGTTCATTTGTCATAACTTATACATAAAACTATTTTTCCATTCTTATTAACTATGTACAAATTTCAATAATAATTGTCTCTGACACTTTCCCGCTCTTAATCTCTTACAATTTCAAATCCTACATGTGACCATACTGTTCCCTGATTGGCTATTGTCATCAAGAAGTTTGCTGTTCTACCATTGGCTACTTTTACTTAGCTACAATTTCATATACTGTATGTTTCAAATTTATAAATTTGTAGATCACATTTTATTCAGGAAAATTTTGTAAATCTAGACTTTTTGTTGTCTTTCGAAGAATCATGGGTTGTAATCATTATGACAGTGTATGAAATTGATTGTGTTTTAATATTGGTTTTCATCTATTATATCATACATAGGCTTAATAAAGGAAATAGAACTTCAAAATTATGTAAAAACAATCTCTTGAAACCAATAGCTAATCAATAATTACTCTTTTTTGTGGGTTTTTACTTTTTGAAATATCTAACTGGTTTTTAAAAAAATAATAAATATTAAAAATTTTATATATATATATATATATATATATATATATATATATATATATTATATATATAAAATTTCCCTGCATGATTCATCATTTCTATGGTCAACCTTTCTCACCAATGCTCTGAAAGTCCCCGCACGCATAAGTCTCTCCCGTCATGAAAAATTTCTTACATCCTCCTTCTTTCTGTTGAATTCGACATACGCAATGTTGATGTGATTTGATTAGCTAGGGGCGGTAGCCCCTTCCTAAAACCGGCCCTGTATTTATGCGTCCATAGACGGTGGTTGTTTATGGCAGCGCAACGGAAAGGTTCTAGTAGCGGCCTCGTTAGCGCCCTCTCTCGTCCCAACCGGCTATCATTTTAATAAGGGGCAGAACGTGGACAGGGGTCACTCACCATACCAATTGAATCTTAATTTCGCTTTATCGTCTCTGGATGATAATCTACCCGAGGATTATGTAAATTGCGAAGACTCCAAAACGCCGTTATCGCGTTTTCACATCGCGAATCCGACGTAAAATAAATCGATAATGAACAAGTATTGTAATTTGGACGAGGGAATACTGTAATTTCACACATAAAGTGTTTTCTGATCGTGCGCGTTTCATACGGGACGTTAGTGGTATTTGTTCGACGATATATAATATGTGTCGAAGATGGTTATTTCCATTTTGCTCGCCTCCGAAGCCCATTCGTAACGGTGCCGAAGGGGGCGGTTACCAGCGCGAAACATTTTATGTCCAAAACACTTCATGCACAGATGAGCATCGAACATTGCCGGAACGATACTAGCTTAAATAGTTGATGTAAGTTGGTGAATTAGTTAATGTGTCAGCCACTCAGAACATCGTCACTTATTACAATTCCTTTATTATTCATAATAATAACATTTATTTGAAACATTAAGTAGAGTGTTCAACATTCCATTCATGTAATGCACGGTTAGTAATCCATTCAAGACCAAAATAGTTGCACATAAGCTATCCCAACAAACATTTTAAGTAAAATTTACGTCATTTCGACCTTCAAAGAGGTAAGCACCCAAATTGGCGAAGCACCTCAGCTTGAGTTTGAGGATTAAGGGTTGGTGTTAATGAATAAGATTTGAGCCTGCATAAAATGAAAAATTAAGCTAATAAAATGTAAAAATCTACAAAAATTCCTTCTACATATTTCAGAATTGTTGCAAAAATCTAGGCCACCTTGACACAATATCCAGTTTTTCCAAATTGGCATTGCATAATGCCTGAACATTGATAGAAAAATATGATTTTATATTTCCCATTACTTCAGCAACATGACCTGAAATGAAAATATACCAAATCAGTGCTTCTTGAAAGATGTGTGTATGCATGACTTTTTGAATCCAGCTAACTAATTTCAATACAATTTCACATCAAAAATACTTGGGGCCATCAAACAGCTAATCATTTAAAATGTTAAAATTTCAAAAAACATCACAGCTCCTCAACCAAAGCACCTTTCAATATAATTACCTCAAATTTACCAATATGCGGAAGAAAATGGAAGTAATTCAGAAGTCAATTGGGCAATCAAGACATTTTGCATAATAAGTCTAAGGCATGAATAAGTAAAATTGCCTTCAGAATAGTCGCCTGATGGTAAACTTCAGTCATTTCTACCTATTTTAGGTTATAAACACTATATTAAAACAAACAGTAGAAGGTTAGAAGAAGATAATGAACGTTTACTGCATATTGTGTATCTTAACCTACATGCTTATTCGTAAAAGCTTCGAAGATGAACATGGCGTATGAAAAAAGAACTGTCAAGAAACAGCAGAAAATGATGTATGCAAGTGATGGTTTCGCATTCACATCTGGTTGGGATTTTATTTGAGATAAAAACTTTTCTGTGATAATGTTGAATTTTAAGTTGAAAAGGGAAACATTCTCAATTGAATATTGATAGAAAGATTTTTCTGTGAATTGAAAAATCCACGATTAATATGAAGTTAGTTTTTGTGAATGCCTAACAGAAAACAACTACTTCCCCGGCTAAAGCCACGCTGGACATTGAACTAGATATGATAGATATTCTGGAAAGGCCCTAACTCAAAAGAAAAATCTGAAATTGAAAATTTGCATTTTCATTCAGTTAGTTATTTGATTTTCTATTCCAGTCTTAATTAAGAACTCATGAAGATGAATGAGGCAAAGAAGAATGTTTTCCAAAAGAGAGTACTCACCAGAAATCATTCGTAACATTGACGCAGGAGAGACATCGCATTCACTAGGTCTTCAATACATTTTTGTCGACGAAAATCTATTTCACGCTTCCACGATCATCAGGAAGACCGGAAGAAATGAGAAACACATTTTCAAGAAGCAATCTCACTTTGCAGAGATGGAAAAAGTTAGAATCATTTCTTTTGGAGAGACACTTTGAAATTAGTGTTTTCTGACATTAAAACCTGTCATGGGGTATGATAGATTGATTTGTTGAAAATATAAACAGTATGTTCATAAAATCAGATGTGGAATCATCTGAGACTGAAAGATAAACTTTAGTCACTATCTTTCATCGTCAAGATAACCTCTTGTGGGGTATTCATGTTGAAAAAGAAAACATTCTCAATTGAATATTGATAGAAAGATTTTTCTGTGAATTGGAAGATCTACGATTAGAATGAAGTTATTTTTGTGAATGTCTAACAGAAAACAACTACTTTTCTGGCTGAAGCTACGCTGGACATTGAACTACATCTGATAGATATTCTGAAAAGGCCCTAACTCAAAAGAAAAAATCTGAAATTGAAAATTTGCATTTTCATCCAGATAGTTATGTGATTTTCTATTCCAGTCTTGATTAAGAACTCATGAAGATGAATGAGGCAAAGAAGAATGTTTTCCAAAAGAGAGTACTCACCAGAAATCATTCGTAACATTGACGCAGGAGAGACATCGCATTCACTAGGTCTTCAATACATTTTTGTCGACGAAAATCTATTTCACGCTTCTACGATCATCAGGAAGACCGGAAGAAATGGGAAACACATTTTCAAGGAGCAATCTCACATCTGATTTTATGAATATCCTGTTTATATTTTCAACAAATCAGTTGAATTTTACTTATGTAAAACAAGTAGGCCCCTTTAAAATATCAACTTTGTATGGAAAAAATTCATAAAATTGGGTGTACTTCCTCAACTCCTTTCATCAAACACTGCAGAAACTAATTTCATAGATGAAGTATGTATATACATATCACAATCACCAATTTTTTGACTATCTATCATTAGAATATAGTCGACTCAAAAAAATTATGGATAATTTTTGCAATGGCAAAAACGCTTCAAGCCAAAAAATATGGCGTCTATCCCATGTGGGACCTGTAAGTCGCATTTTCCTAAAATTTCAACTTTGAGAATACATAGGCTTTATGCAAAGTCGAAAGTAACCTTTATTCCTGACTTTGAAGTTCATTTCCCTCATCTTGAGATTTCAGACCCTTTCACATTGTAGTCACGTGACGAAATGCGATACGTTCCGTTCTCTGGTTGGATTGGAATCGTGGATAATAAATTTATATTGTTGCTATTCGATATTCTGAGCAGAAACACTAAAATGATCATTTTAATTCCTAATACGGAGAAACCATAAACATTATTTTCTACTTCTTGTTGATGGTGAAACCAAGTCTCTCTGTCTAGCTTATAACTAGTTACTCAAAGAAAACGATATATACTACAAAACCCCGTTTATTCTGAAATTGAACATCAAATATCAGTGGTACTGAAAATAGTACTCGATAATTGTATTCAGTGCACATTTTGCCATAATAATATCCGTGATAATGTTATCTCAGTGTAAGGGTGCAATCTCTATCCGAAGAGAAATAGCCAATCATAACATTCCAAATATCAAATGGTGTGTAGTGATTGGCTCAAAAATTGTAGTTTGACATGGCCGCGTTCCGCATAGTCTGAAAGTACTCTTAGAATGCTAACTTTGCAGAATGCCGTGCTCGGAAATATCCAATTCGATTCGTTTGCCAATTGTGACTTCCCCGAAAAAAATCGAGATATTATGATTTGCTTAAAAACTTTAATTCGATGTTTCCGGACGCCGCAATGATTAGTGTTGAAAATTTCGAAGGCATCGTTCAAACACATCAATAATTTATTGTTTTGCTATTTGCTTTCGTTTTCTTGCTCTTTATAAAAATTGTTTTTACTCATTCGCTTCAGCTGGACCAACTTCATTGAATTCCATTTTGTCGTATCATTGAAAACGTCACGGCAGTAGTTTTCCTCTGGTGTCAGACGAAGCTTGTTGAACGCAGCTTATCTATGTATTCATTCTGTTCATTCTGTCAATCCATCCAATACGCAACCTAACATAAGCCTATTTTGTAATGCCTCCGTGATTGGTTTGCTTTCTTATTCCATTCATAAAAATGGATGATGAATGTTTTAAAATAGTTGAAGTCATCAGAAGACGTGGAGGACATAGTAGCATATTCTTTTGTACCACATAAGTAACATGATGGCTCTGATCTTTGGACTTTGGGAAGTATAGGTACGGATTATATTCCCATTCTGGCAGCTAATCGATAGTGGTTGGTGGTATACTTGTATGGTTTATTAACTCTATTCGAATTTCTACTTGGCATTTTAAAGATTTCTAAAATTAAGCTCCAAAATAAATTATTTGAGGAGAGTAAATTGTATCATGTCATGCTCATCCGAATCGATTCGGGCTTCAGTATCTGATAATAGACCGAGTTACTTTGAGGAATTAATTCTTGGTAACTTTGACATCGTTGTAGACATTTAGTCTTATTAGACAAATATTGTAGTAATCTCGCCCTCACTGTGGAACAGTAGGTATAAACTAGGACAAAAAATGCCTAGGCAACTTAATTTGTGCCAAAATAGGTGATGTTGCGTGTTTAGTAGACCTGTTTACCGACTTGTTTGTTCCCTGACTATGTGAAAATACATGAGGTAATAATTAGGTTAATATTTACTAGAAACTATTCCCTGAAAGTTCAAGTATTTTGAACACATTTTGCTGGTCACCTTCAGGTGAAATTTAACCTAATAAAAAACTCCATTGACCCATGAGGATGTGAAGGTATATTTGAAGTTCATAACAAATAATTCCATACTATGCACTACGCCTATCGAATTTATGGTTTTTGAAGGAGATCCGGTGGTCTCAGTTGCAGTTTTTGTTACTCGAATTATAACTTTGGAGTTAGTTAGTAGTTGAAGGAAGAATATTTCGAGGAATAGGTGAATTCGGACTTCTTCAAGCCTCTGCTTGGTATAATTCATCTATAATGTTAGTTGGAATGTTACTCTGATTTGTTTGAAAATATGGACAGGGAGTTCATGAAATCAGATTTGCAATCATGAAATATGAATTCAAGTCACTATCTTCTATCGATCAAGATAACCTCTTGAGGGGTATTCATGTTGAAAAGGGTAACATTCTCAATTGCGTTTCCGTTTTCAGTCGTGTTACATACAGTATAATACATATTGATTGATATATTTGATAGAAAAATCCCTAATACTATTATTATAGACTACGTACTTCAGAGACATCAAGGCCCAACGAACTGGACAAAGACCTGGTAGGAAAGTTGAAAGTTGTGAAACTGCAAAGGGGGTCATACCTCCTCAGAAAATAAAACACTTCAACAAATGCTTTCAATACAACAAACAACACACAACAATACACAAACAACACACCAACAACACACCCACAACACACCAACACACAAACAACACACCAACAACACACCACAACACACCAAAAACACAAACAACCCACCAACAACACACCAACAACACACCAACAACACACCAACAACACACCAACAACACACGAACAACGGGCAGTTCCACAACGAAACCTAGGCCGCTGTCTTTTGCAGAACCCAAATCAAAGGTGGACTACAAGATGGCCGCGAAAATTACCATCCATGAACGGGTGAAATGTGTGATTGACTGATTCCCATGTTATGAATCTCCAGGGAAAGATGAATTTTTCCCAGCTTACCTGCGAAAATGGATGATAACATAACATAATGCATTGGATCAATGTGTACCCCTACGAACTGGTAACGTCAAGCGTAAATATCCGCCGTGGTTCGACAGGAAAATTATTCATCTAATACGACTCAAGGCTAAGCATTGGCGTTCATTCAAAAACAGCGGGGACATTGCTGCCCGGGATGAATTCACTCGCTTGGGGGCAAAGATCAAGTCTGACGTTGACAATTCGTACAAAAAATATGTGAAATCTGTTGAAAATGACATGAAAGGCAACCCAAATAAAGTTTGGGCGTTTATAAACAACAAAAAAGGATCAACTGGCATATCTGACAGAATGACCTACGAAGGACAATCTTTTGAAACTCCTCAGGACATTCTCAATAGCTTTGCTGATTTTTTCTCCAAATCATACATTATTAGTTCTCAAACCGAATTTAGAGATAGTGATCCGCATTCACAAGTCCTGAACATTTCCTATTTCGAAGAAAATGAAGTGTTGGCAGCTTTGAAACAGCTGAAACCAAAAATGACTACGGGTCCCGACAGCATCCCTGCACTAATGGTAAAAGACTGCGCTTATGCCCTGGCTAATCCACTGACAAGCCTGATAAATATATGCGTCCCAAACCTATGGAAATTGTCTAAAGTTTGCCCAATTTATAAAAAAGGGGATGTCTGATGTTGAAAATTTCAGAGCCATATCAATAATATGTAATTTCGCTAAAGTGTTTGAAATCCTCCTGTACAGCAGGCTATATCCTCATCTGAGCAATCAAATCTCATCACTTCAACATGGTTTCATGAAAGGTCGCTCGACAACCACCAACCTTCTCAACATCACTCAATACATTGCAGAGACTACTGATAGGAGATCCCATACCGATGTCATTGTTACGGACTTCTCGAAAGCGTTCGACAAACTTGATCATGGAATACTACTATCAAAACTGTACAGGTATGGCTTTTCTCAGACCCTCATCGAACTCTTCGTGTCATACCTCACCGACAGGCGACAGTATGTCATATTCAATGGCTTCAAATCTGTTGAATATGCATCTACCTCAGGTGTACCTCAAGGAAGCAACCTTGGTCCACTCCTCTTCAACGCTTTCATAAATGACATAGTTGAGGTCATTGACCTCAACTGCTTAATATACGCGGATGACCTGAAATTATTTTCTGAGATTAATGGGATAGAAGACTGTCTTCAATTGTCCCTTAACCTGAAACGCATTGAGCAATGGTGCTTCCGTAATAAGCTTCCTCTTAATGCAAGTAAATGTAATGTAATGACATTCACTTTGAGAAATCAGCCACTTTTATATCAATATTCAATCAACGACATCCCCCTCCAATGGCCTGTCACATACACCGATCTTGGTGTTATTTTCGACTCGAAATTATCTTTTGCCCCTCATATTGAAGCCACTCTGTCTGCTGCAAACAGAATGTATGGATTCATTGCGCGTATCTCTAAAGATTTCTCCGACCCATCTAAATCGAAAACCTTATACTATGCCTTCGTCAGATCAGAATTAGAATACGCATCTATAATCTGGAACCCACATCATCAGTTATATATAGAGAAGGTTGAATCGGTTCAGCGTCGCTTCCTTAAACTTCTCTCTTATAAAACGGACAACATATATCCACCAATTGGCTTCCCCCATGATGCATTGTTGGCTAGACACGCTATGAACAGCGTAAGCTGCCGTCGTGATTGTCACTCTACAATTTTCCTGTACAAACTTATCAACAACCTAATTATTGACCCACATATTCTGCAAAAACTCGATTCCAATGTACCTAGACCAACGTCTAGAGTAGGCAACACGTTTTATTTACCAACACCACGAACAGATATCTTGAAATACTCACCGCTGCATAACATGTGTATCAATTGTAATGCTGCAAGTTGTCAGATTGATATTTTTGACTGTTCAATCTCTGCGATTAAATCCTATTACTTTGGTTAATCTCGATATGTATTATTACTTCGTTAATCTGTTATTTTGTATTGTACTGTATTTGTAACTCATATTCCTGTTCTGTAGTTGGGTGATAACAGTGTATCAATAAATAAATAAATAAATCATCATGGTTATGTATCCAAATCATGGAGGACCAACGTTCGGCTGGTTAGAAAAATACTGAAATATTTGCTGCATATGCATCCCAGAGAAAAAATACACCGAGCAATTGATAGGAAATTGTGATATGAGATTCACCATGCCTCCCTATTTTGTGAGCATGTAAACATGTATATTCAATTGTACATGAACATAATCTCTCTATAATATCTATGTAAAGAAAGAAGCCTATGCACAAGGGAAACCTTTCTTTGGGCGCTCTGTATTTATTTACTGTCTTTTATTATCAGTGATGTTATATCTCAGATTGTACATGGGGAAATTGGTGAATGAATGGATTGATTCATTGAGGTTCGATATTTTTAGAATTGTAGACACCTTGATATTTCGGAACGAATAAATCCTACCCATTTTTCCGTAGCGACCTATTATGTAGGATGAAGCATTTGCGAAATGAAAAATTCACAATGCTTTTATGGGTGCAAAATGAAATTTGACCATGCCTTGACTCACTCCGTATGCAGGAAATCGAAGTGTTGCTTGGTAACCATTCAAGCAAAATCGACCAAACTCGTAAGCCCATCCGATTCACTGCAACACGTAAACATTGTCACGTCACAAGTGTGACATTCAGTGGCAATATGTCTTTATCTAGATACAAACCCAATCCAGACGATGACTTGCATTCTTCGGGATCATATCCCTATTCGGAAGGAGTTCCTAGTGATGACGGAACTATCGAAGAGAGAAATTCTCTGGATTCTCTCACCGACCAACAACTTATGGACCTCATTAACGAGATGGAAACCGAAAAGCAACATTTGGTGTTGGAGAATAGGATTTTCCTGGATTTTCTGAAAGAAAACGATCCCACAGCGATGGACGGACTGGAGAATTTAATCAATTTTGCAATCAACATATCGCTCCAACCACAAATGACGTTCATGCCGCAAGAGAGTTTTGTGTCTCCCATCAGCGGGCTGAGCGTGCGTAGAAACTCAAAACTCGACTCTTATACCAGCATTACGTCCTTGCTCGAAGGAAAAGGGCCTAGGATCAATCTGTCTCAGAAAAACGACATGGTGCTGAAAGCGACCGAAGAAATACAGGCGAGTTTGGAAAAATTCGTCAAGAAGAGTCAAAGAGCCAAGAGAAACCTCAAAGCTGAAATGGAGGAATTCAACATAAGGGAAAGCGACATAACGGAGGCGAGGAACATTTTTGAGTTCAGTGTTTGTACCCAAGCAGTGGATCCGCTGACACAGCGTATCCCAGCTGAGAAGTTCATCAAGTACATGGAAGACTGGTTGAAGAGCGCTACACTCAACATAGAGAAACTAAGACTGAGAACCGCCTCTTTGAGGATCCAGTACAAAAAGATATCGGGTATACTCATCCAGAGGCAAGAACTGAGAGAAAACGTCCATGCGGTAGACTTCGACCAACTCGAGATCGAGAACAAGCACTTCCTAGAGAAGATAGAGCAGAAGCATCTGCATCTGATAGAAATGAAGAGAATGAACGGCGGTGCCAACTTGGTTCTGAGCAAGCACAAGAAATACCTGCAAGTCCAACAGGAAGACTACAACAAACTCAAAGACGCTGTTGGCGAGAAGGAGAAAGAAATTGACGTATTAGAGAAGGAGTACGATGAAGTGGGAGATGAGCTGGAGAAAGCCCAGGAGAGGTACGAGTACTACAGGGACATGCGCAGTACGTACAGAGTTCCAGATGTCATGGAGTACGTCAACTTGAAGAATGAACTATACGGACTGAATAAGAACATCAAAGTGCTGCAGAGAAGAAAGAAGATACAAGATATAGCATTGAACGCGTGTATAAGGGAGATGATGAATAATACGGGGAGTTCTAAAGTTGACCCTCTTTGGTTCAAGCCCCCCAGCAGTGTGAATATGAGCGATGATGCACCCAGCACTTTGGAACTGCACACAGAGCCTGAACCTAGGAAAATATCTGATGATACTGTAGAATAAAAACATCTTTCACGACTACAAAGAGTTTGAAGTAACTTCCTTTCTCGTATACCGGGAAATAATATCAACTTCCTCATATGGAAAAGAATACCCTATGTTTCGAAAATCTCGAATTTTACAAGCTTCTATTTTTAGTTTCAGTTGTCCCGGTGTTTGGTCTGTCTGTAATCAAATCTTGCACGCTAAAGACTCACTTCTAGTTGCCCGATTAACAGTTTGGCAGGTGTTCATAGTTTCAGTGATAATGCATTATGGGATTTTTTTTAGAGAAAAAACAAAATGGTGGATATAAGATGGCTGACGAGATGTGTCGATAATTAGGAATTTTTTGACGAAATTTATAAAATAAAAATAGCGGCTCTAAGATGGCCGACGATCTCTGTGACTAGGATCCGATTCCATTCAAAATTGGGTTTTCAGGGTCGGAAATTATGATTTTTCATTCAAAATTCACAAATTCAAGATGGCGGACGAGTTTTGTGATTATGGTCCGATTCAATTCAAAATTGGTATGAGGGAGTTTTTGGGGTCGAAGATTATAAATTTTTTGTCAAAACTCATAAAATCAAAATGGCGGCTCCAAGATGGCAGACGATCTCTGGGATTATGGTCCGATTCTATTCAAAATTGCTATGTGGAGGTTTTTTGGGTCGTAGAGTATGAATTCAGTCAGAGATTATTGATTTTTTGTCAATTTTTTCATCTTTTATCTACCCATGAAGTTAAAATTATATATACAGGGTGTGAGCTAACATCTTGCAAACCCGTGTATAAAACCATTTTATAACGAATTGCAGGGCTTGAAAATTCAAAAAAATATTCACATTCGTCAATTTTTTTATATTTTGAGAAATAGACCTCTTCAAAAACTCAAACCAATCGTGAATAGGTTACAGTTGACAATGATTGTGAAAGAAGATCCAAATTTGACAGGAATATTTTTATCAAGTTCACAGCATTAGCAGCTATGAATTATGAGCTGATAAATCTAGTAGACTTCTCTTAAAAACACTATCTTTATTTGAAACCAACTAAAACCAGTGCCCTAACATTTGGAAAGAATTCATAGCGTAAGGAATTTGGACAAAATTTTTCAGGTAAACTTCATTTAGATGAAAATAACAATCATTTCTCAAACAGACTAGATAAATAACGATTTGAGATTTTCCCATCATATCTGCTTACATAAAGCTGATGCAAGTTATAGGAACAATAATGCTATTCAAGATGGATCATATCTGTTTATTTGTAGCGCAGAATGTATAAACTGCTGAATGTTACTTTTAAGATAAGCAGGTGTGCTTCTATCCAATGTATTCGAATGATGAAAATAAATCAGTTCACATAGAGACACCAAGCTGTATGTTTGCTCAGTTTTCCAAACTTGTGTTTTTTAAAAAGGTAATTTCCAGTTCCGAATACTTAACTGGCGCAGTCGGTAGGATTTGTCAAACGATTCGACAAAAATCGCGAAATCGGTCTGTATCAACAGTTTATTGACAAACTCTGAAAAAGTGTGTTCGGAGCCGAAAGACTCGAAGAAAACACATGTTTGGAAAACTGAGCAAACATACAGCTTGGTGTCTCTATGTGAACTGATTTATTTTCATCATTCGAATACATTGGAAAGAAGCACACCTGCTTATCTTAAAAGTAACATTCAGCAGTTTATACATTCTGCGCTACAAATAAACAGATATGATTCATCTTAAATAGCATTATTGTTCCTATAACTCCTCCATCCCTAGAGAGAAAATCGTGGGGTGAGCACAGGATTTTGGATCATCGAGGTTTCTTGAGAGTTCAATGGTTCCTCTGATGATTTTTAAAAAAATGTTCAAAGTGCTTTAGAAATACAAAATCAAAAAGTTGACTCTATTTCAGACTTTCCAGTACTTACTCATAGAATAAGTGTTTGGACTCTATTAATCTATATATTAATTATTGTATCTGTACTATATGCTTTGTATCATGTGTACTTTAAAAAATATTTTGAAAAATCATCAGAGGAACCATTGAACTCTCAAGAAACCTCGATGATCCAAAATCCTGTGCTCACCCCACGATTTTCTCTCTAGGGATGGAGGAGTTATAGGAACAATAATGCTATTTAAGATGAATCATATCTGTTTATTTGTAGCGCAGAATGTATAAACTGCTGAATGTTACTTTTAAGATAAGCAGGTGTGCTTCTTTCCAATGTATTCGAATGATGAAAATAAATCAGTTCACATAGAGACACCAAGCTGTATGTTTGCTCAGTTTTCCAAACTTGTGTTTTTTAAAAAGTTAATTTCCAGTTCCGAATACTTAACTTGAATCACTGATATTACTTCATAAACATCGCAGTTCTCTAGACAGATCTACTGAAATTATGCTATGTGACTAACTAGTATTATTGAAACTGAAATACTGTGACGTTCTAAACAACTACTGTTTTACCTGGTTGAAAAACAAGTTTGCCAGACTTTAAAGTTGTTTTTAAGAAAGATGACGTTTGTGATTCCATAAAAAATTTAAAATCTAATTTAATTTTACAAATATGTTTGAATTTGAACGAAGTCATGCAAAATTGATTTATGAAAGTGCTTAGGCTGAATATAAAAAAAAGGGAAATAAATGATGTTAAAAAAAAGGAATACAGTGTCCGTCATAAAGTTGGCTACGTATGGAAAAAATATTGTTATTGAATTTTCTGAGACACTCTAATAACGGTTCGTTTCTGCATGTCTGACAACTAAAAAAATTCTCAGATTTGGCGGGAATTTAAAAAAAATTGTCTGTGGTGCCAAAAAATTGGTCAAATTGACAAGATATCGAAAAATGTTCATGAGGAAATGTGTTTGGAATCTAACGAGTACCATATGTACCAATTTTGAACCAGATTGTAAAAAAAAACAATAATACCATTTTACTCCTCTACCCTTAATAAGAAACATTATACATTCTTGTTTCATCTGGAAACAGCTTTAATAACCCAAATTACATGAGCTTGGGTCAAAACTAATGAAATATTGGTGGAATAAATATATTGCAGGAGATTTATTATGGAAACACGATTTAGTCTTGTCAGTAGGTGAAGTCATGCCTTGTATGGATGAATGTTTTGAATGTTTGTTTATTCAAGAAATCAAGAAAGAAATCTTAATAACTTAATATAAATAATAATTATATTATAACTATAACAAATACAGCATGAATAACATAGTAAGAGAGACAAAATAACATATTCTATTGTTGAATAAACAAACCTTCGTATATTGTTGCACATAAGCTTATTCAATATTCTCAACTCGTGAATGAAATTCAAACCAACTAATATTTGTAATAAATACTTGATAAAACATTTCGAGTCGATAATTTGATAAGTTATTACCATCATTTCGTATTTTTCTCAAGAATGCTTGATAAATGAATTTGACGTTTAAGTAAGTAGTTTTGTTAATTACATATTATGTGACAGTAAAACGTTTTGTTGTTTTGTTGAAGTTTCTGTAAGTTTTAAAACAGTAATTTTGGAAAAATGGATTAATTAAACAATAATGCTCATTAAGCCGATATGCATTTCGTTTATGGCCTTGCGGATGGCAATGCGCGCGAAGTAAGACGAATTTACCATGAGCGATTTCCTAATCGTGTACTGCCTTTACCAACATTTACCAGTCTCCACCGTCGTTTGGCAGAAACAGGTGCTTTAAGAGAGCAGCTGATATTATTGGGAGACCAGAATTGGAAGAAGCTGTTTTGAACGCTCTCGAGGAGAATCCAGAAACAAGTACAAGAATAATTGCTGGAGCTCTCAATTCTACTCAGTCCACAGTTTGGAGAATTATCCACGATCAACAATTTCATTCATACCATATTCAAAGGGTACAAGCTCTTTTGCCACGAGACATTCCCCAACGCATTACTATGTGTGAGTGGTTTTTGAGAAAATTGGCTGGAAATCCTCATTTTTGAGATATGTACTCTTCACGGACGAGGCAAACTTCTCACGAAATGCTATCACAACTTTCATAAAAACCATGTTTGGGATTTGGAGAATCCGCACACAGTTAGTGGAAGACATTATCATCATCAATTTTCTGTAAATGTATGGGCGGCAATAATTTATAATTACTTGATAGGTCTTCTCTTTCTACCGTTCCGACTGAATGGCACAACTTACAGAGACTTTTCAACCGACGAAACCAAAAAGGAGGAGGTTCTCTATTCGACCCGTATATTTTATGTTTTTCCATCATGTTTTTTATGTATGATCACGCATAACTTTTCACTGAGGCGTCCGATTTCGATAATTCTTTTTTCAGTGAATAGGGTGTACTTCGAATTTAGTCCCATTTGAATTTAAAAGATGAAATCCACCCCTAAGCGTAGCGAAATGAAGGATATTGATCACTCACCCTCTGAATTCTGGTCCGTTAACCGATTCTATCAGGCATAACTTCGTACTGGGTTCTTCGATTTGGATGATTCTTTTTTCGGAAGGAAGGAATAAGCCACCCTTACGGATAGAAAAATAGGAGATATTTGATTTTTCACTAGTGAATATAAGCACACACATACGTAGTTGACAATGACAGATCGCTACTGACATTATTCTTGTTCCTTCAAAATCAGTATATTTTATGAGAGGATGGAATGATATACGAAGTAATGAAATAAACTAACCAGAACAACGGAAATAATTTATATTACAACAAATAGTAAGAGAAGATAATCATATTATTCAACTGGTAATAGTTGAAGTAAGGTGGGTAAGTAAGTATTTTGGAAGTAATAAAAAAACAACGGGTAGTAATTAGTAGATTTTAGCCAAGTAAATAAAAAAACAAGCGGGTAGTAATTAGTAGATTTTAGCCACAAAAAATTGAAAAATAAAAACTTTTTAACAAAAAATTAAACCGACGAAAATACGGAACTGAAAAGCAAAAATAAAATAAACCTTCTTAGTCAAAATGATAATTGGGCTCCTAAACTAATGTGAGTAACTGATTTTGAGTCGGCGCCAAACAAACTAGCAATTGAATTAGGTGAAGCGTAAAATGATGGCAGCGAGATGCACGGCTGCGTTTTGATGACTTCTTTCATAGATAATGATCTTCGATAATTGTTTGTTTGGCGCCGACTCAAAATCAGTTACTTACATTAGTTTAGGAGCTCAATTATCATTTAGACTAAGAAGGTTTATTTAAATTTTTGCTTTTCAGTTGATTTTTTCGTCGGTTTAATTTTTTGTTAAAAAGGTTTTTTTAGAAAATGAATTGCCGGGACTACTTCAGAATGTACCATCAGAAATTCGTATCCGCATGTGGTTTATGCATGATGGGGCTCCGGCCCATTCAAGCGTTGTAGCCAGGGAATCCCTTAACACAATCTATTCAAATCGATGGATTGTTAGAGCTGTAGAAGAATCTAACCAGGCGTGGGCACCAAGGTCCCCAGATCTAAACCCGCTAGATTTTTATTTTTGGGACATTTGAAGTCACTACTTTATGAAACTCCAGTAGCGAACGAGGAAGATCTAAGAAACCCAATAGTAGACGCCTGTGAAACAATAAGAAACACACCAATAATATTAAAGTGGGTACGAGATTCAATGACTAGAAGACGGAATGCCTGTATTTTCGCTGAAGGTGGACACTTTGAACAATTCATTTGAATACAATTTAGTTTCCTTTATTTTATTCTACATATGGAAAATATCTTGAAATAAAATGTTGATATTTCTTGCAAATTTCATCAAAACAAATACAGATTTTGCACCCTTGATACAGAAATAACTGTTTCAAACGAGTAAAAATAAATGGAATAGGTGGCGCCCCCTACTAGAAAAACAAAACCACTTGCGTAAACGTCAAATTCATTTCCTAAGCATTCTTGTGAAAAATGCAAAATAATGGTAATAACTTCAACACGCATCGATTATCAAATAATCGACTTGAAATTTTCAAATCCAAATATCTAGAAAACGGTTGCTTTTAGCGACTTGTAACGAAGGTAAATTTTTTCGTAGATATGATAGAGGAATTGATTTTTCTCCTGAAAAATGTGCTAGAAGTACGCTCTATAAGTTATGGATTTCCAAAAAAGGAAAAGACGTGTAGGTGGCTCCCCCTACGAGTAAGAGCCATAATCACATTAAGTTCGAATTCGACACCTGAAAAAACCTCTCAATACCAATTTTCGTTTAATTAAGATCAGTATTTCAAAAGTTATTTGAAAAAAAACCACCCTGTATCTTGGAAACGAAGTGTTTCTGTACATATATTTATTTGAACAATTCATATCAGAATATTGTGAAGAATCACCCACTGAAGTTTGTCAAAGTACTCCAGACTCACCCTGTATAATATACACAGTTTTAAATTTTTCTTCTGTGTTTTTCGGTTTCGTTTGTGTAAGGATCGATCTTAATGTGTTAGTTCTTCTCGAAATGTCATACATATTACCAATCCGTTTGATGGAAAGTGTTTTCCACAAACATTTGAAAAGGGTCAAAATAATCAAATAGTAAATTAATGATGAACTCACGTAAGGAGTTGAAAAACACAACTCATCCATAAAATAAAATGAAAATGCATTAGTAAAATGTTTCTCCTGACTCTGATAGCTTCTTTCAGATATAATAGGGGAATAATGATTCAGAACTTCAAACACCTCACCAATCATTTTATTTTCACATATTTTTGAAAAAATTCACTTACGGTAATCATTACTGAATTACTATAATTTCGTATGGCTTCATAGCATTATAATGGACATTTAATTTCCTGAGCCTAGAGAGCTTAAACGTTTGAATCTGTTTACCTGTCTACAAAGCTCGTCAACTGAAAAATGAAAAACATGTCCATCAAATGTAGTCCAGTAAAATTAGTCAACTAAGTATGGGATGAATTGGAAAATGTTTCGTACACAAAATTATTTTTTCAAAGTAGCATATACAGTAGAATCTCTGAATAGCGACCAACCTCGGAAAACCAGGGGAATCAGTAAACAGGGGTGGTCGATTAATAGAGGAATGTTAAAAAAACTGGTATGCATTTGACATTAAAACATTAATTTGTAACATTAAATGACAAATTTTAATTTTCACATGGAAGTGTAATATACGAGATCATTAACGTATTCCTAATTCCGTACCTGGAATACCTTGACTCTTTCCTATTGAATATCACACCCCGAACAATAGGCCATTATTAGATTATGGGATTAGGGTTTATAATAAATCTCTTAGTTCTGTGAGTATAGCGTTGTAATGTTGTATTTTTTTTAGTTCATGACTTCATGTCCTCTGGAGGGTGCCATATTCTTTAATGTGACGTCACATAGCCTATAACCAGCGGACGATCAATACGCTTCCAACGATACCTCATTTGTCAAATTATGATAAGTAGTTTAGAGGTTATGAGGGAACAGATGAACATACATACATACCCACATACATATCGGTCAAAATCATAACCCTCCTTTCTGCTTCGCCGTAGTCGGGTGATTATCCTCTGATGAAGACATAGCAAACCTTGTCAACAACTTTTTTTCCAACATTGGAATCAAAATGGCACAAATATGCACTTACCTCCAACTCCCGTTCAACAAACAAACTTGCGCTCCAAAGACTCTATATTCCTGCACCCAATATCCAATAATAAAATAATCTCTATTATCTCAAGCTTAAAAACAAGACATCTTCGGGCCCCAACAAAATATCTCTACATTTCACAAAACAATATCAGTTTCTTATAGAACCCTGTGTCACATCGTGAACATAACACTGACAAAAGGTAAAGTGCCTTCATCATTCAAAGACTCCATAACAACTCCCATCTGGAAGCCGTAAACACGCTACGAATTATGGACGTATAACAGTGATCAACAATTTTCCCAAAATATTTGAGAGATGCACCAGGCCTCGAATTTATCGAAATCAGAAGTATTGCTTTGGATTTGCTGAAAGACTATTGGACCAACAGAACACTTTAAGTAACCCCCTGCCTGTAAAAATGTGCGTTCCACAGGGCTCAGTACTGGGACCGATGTTATTTATTCTGTACCTCAATAATTAATTCTCCATAAATAATTTCGAAGGTTAATTAATTTCTTTTGCTGATGACACTGCAGTTACATTTGTTGAAAATACTTGGGCAGAAATATATCAAAATGCAGAATGCGGAATGAAATTAATTTATAAATGGCTCAGCAGTAGTCTGTTGAGTCTTAATATCTCTAAAACTGAATTCATTGTCTAGAGACCGTGTTATTCCAAATAATTTACTACTCCATACATATAATTGCCATGACTTGTTTCACTGCTCTTGTCAAGCTATAATGATGACCAAATATATCAAATACCAAGGTGTTTTCGTAGATCAACATCTACACAATCAAAAGACTGCAGAAATTCATTTTCAAATTCTACCATCATTCGACAAACAGAAGACATGTTGTGGAAATAAAAAAACTTCAAGTAACCCTATACCTGTGTAAATGGGCGTTCCACAGGGTACAGTACTGGGACCGATGTTATTTATTATGTACCTCAATAATTTATTCTTGATAAATAATTCCGAATGTGAATTAATTCCTCATTCTGATGACAGCAGTTACATTTGTTGGAAATACTTGGGCAGAAACATATCAAAATGCAGATTGCGGAATGAAAATAATTTATAAATGGCTCAGCAGTAGCCTGTTGATTCTTAATATCTCTAAAACTAAATTAATTGCCTTAACCTCCACATCTAGAGACAGTGATATTACAAATAATTCACTACTCCATACATATAGTTGCTATAAATTGTTTCACTGCTTTTGTCAAGCTATGATGATGACCAAATCTATTGAATACCTAGGTGTTTTCGTCAACGTTGGGGTGATCCTAGCTACACAATCAGAAGATTGCAGATTATGTTTTATAAATGCTACCATCATTTGACCAACAGAGCACATGTTGTAGAAATAAAAAAAACTTTAAGTAACCCCCTACCTGTACAAATGGGCGTTCCACAGAGTACAGTACTGGGACCGATGTTATTTATTATGTATCTCAATAATTAATTCTCGATAAATAATATCGAAGGTAAATTAATTTCATATGCTAATGACACAGCAGTTACATTTGTTGGGAATACTTGGGCGGAAATATATCAAAATGCAGAATGCGGAATGAAATTAATTTATACACGGCTCAGCAGTGGTCTGTTGAGTCTTAATATCTCTAAAACTCAATTCATTGCCTTTACCTCCACATCTAGAGAGCGTGATATTCCAAATAATTCACTACTCCATACATATAATTGCCATGACTTGTTTCATTGCTCTTGTCAAGCTATGATGACCAAATCTATTGAATACCTAGGTGTTTTCGTAGATCAAGATCTACGTTGGGATGATCATATCAGCCACACACTCAAAAGACTGCAGAAATGTATTTATAAATTCTACCATCTTAAGAACATTTTGAATAAAAAAATGTTGATAACGGTATACTGGGTGACAATGGGTCTAGTGCCATGCCTATATCTCCTTCACTTATCAACCGATTTGAATAAAATTCCGTACATAGATGTGAAACACAATTTCGAATTGACAGACATATAAAAACAAAATGACCGACTTCCGGTTTCACCAGAATGGCCACCAACTTCGATTTTTCAAATCACATACGACATTGTTGTTGTTGTTGTTTTTCAAATCACATACGACATTTTCATTTTACAATTGAAAAAAAAATACAAACTTTTTTTTAGTTCAGGAGGTCTTGATCAGGTTGAAATCTATACTAATTTACATCAGTAACTCATAGTAATAGTAATTTCATAGATGAGATCATTAACAAATCCTACAGCAGGAATTGAAATTTTCTGAGCGCATTTTTAACAAAAAAATCGTTTATTTCAAATGGTACCTACCGAAGGCCATCTTGCCATTCGATAGATAATTTAATTACCAATTCATCGATATACATTATTCACCACTTCCTTTTTGTTCAAAACGTAGAGAGCCATCTACCAAAATGAAATCAATCTGAAAAAATTGGTGGGTAACATGATGATATCTATTCATTCTTTCAAACTTTACTTCTGAATGGTAACAATGAATTACCAAAAATATTCGACTTGACAATATGTAATGATTATAAACCCATTACGAAAAGATAACTTTGATATAATCAAACTGTTTGATTAAATCTAACGACTGAAACAGTGAAACATACAACGTACAAATTATTACTCACATTACCATTATCCTATTTTCAATAAAAGAATTTCACAACCGACGAAAAGTCATTTTATTTATTAATGACCAATGATATGTTCGATGTGTTGCCCGTTTTTCCTTACACATAGACTAGTTCTATTTATTGTACACCCCATCACATGTATCAGTTCGTGAGCAGGAATTTCCTGAAATGCGCGCTCAACTGTATCTCTCAAGTCCTCCAAAGAAGTTGGTCTCCTCGAGTATACTTTGGATTTTGTGTGACCCCATGAATAAAAATCAATAGGAGTTAAATCGGGTGATCTGGCTTCCAATCCATCTCTGCCCATAGATATCACTGAGATATTTCTGAACAATATTAGCATTATATGGTCCTGCACACTCCTGCTGAAAAAAAAACATATTTTCCTTGATGTTCTCAGGTAAATCTTGATGGGTACCAACTATTCTACAATGAAAGTTCCTACAACCAAAATGATGGGACAATTATATCTGCGAAGGAGAATCTCTGTTGTATATGCACTGTGGTTAAACTTGGTGAAATAAATATATTAGAGTTGATCACTACCTTGAATAATACCAAAATAATACTTAACGGGATTTACACGCCATGTCCAACATCTGAAAAAAAATATATAAGTAACCTGTCAGACTACCTCAAAACTTGTCAAACCTCAGATCTTCACATAATCACGGGTGACATTATTATTTTGAATAACAGTGATAACCATGTCCATGAATACGTGAATGTGATGGGTGAGGAAGGTTTCAATTGCTTGATAAATAAGTGCACTAGGAGTATAGGGGATGACAAATCTTGCTTGGACCATATATTCGCAAAAACAAAAAAGTCCTTTTATAATAATATTCCTGTAGTCCTCGAATCTAACATAACAGACCATTATTGCGTGATAAACCAGTTCACTACACCTGAAATAATACGAACTGATAAACCACAAAGATTCAGAAAACTATTTAATAAACATAAATCCAAGGAAAAAAATCAAACAGGAAAATTGGACAGATGTATATACTGAAAATAACGTTGACATGTGCACCGAAAATTCAATAAATACAAAAAAAACCATTTAGATGACTCAACAACAAAAATAAAAATTAGGGGAAACGAAATAAAGAGAAAATGTTGGATAACTGCGGGAATAGTAAAATCTACACATGAAAAAAATTGTCTATACAAAATAATGAAAAATCAACCAACAGAACAAAACAAAGAACAATTCAGAAACTACAGCAATAGGTTGAATTTTTTAATAGAAAAAGCAAGAAGTGACTACTATAATAACAAAATAAAGGCTAATAAAAACACGAGTGAAAGTCTATGGGAATGTATCAATGAAATTTCAAAAAACAAAAAACGGAAATAAAAAATTCAGCTGGAAAAACAACAAATGATGCTAGATGAATATCTGAAGAGTTTTGTAAACACTTTACTGATATTGGTGAAAAAATGGCAGAAAATTCAAGTAACAAAATGGAAACAAAACCTGTCAGATACAAAAATAATCCAAATTCAATTTTTTTAACGGAGAAGAATGAAGCAGAAATTATGGAGACTATATTGAGTCTGAAAAATAACAAATCACCGGGGATTGACAACATAAAATCTGAAATTCTGAAAGACATCAAGGAAGAAATTGCACCTCCGTTAGTTAGTCCATGAATGATGGAAAATTTCCAGATATCTTGAAAATTGCGGAAATAAAACCTCTCACCGAAAACGGTGATAAGCGAAGTCACGAACTATCACCCAATTTCATTGATATCGAGCATGGGAAAAGTTTTCGAAAAAACCTTACAAAAAAGGCTGGTTTCATTTCTCGAAAGTTATAATATTTTATCGAGTAAACAATATGGTTTTCGTAAGAATAATTCAACGACTGATGAAATTGCCAGATTAACAGGGCTGATAAATAATACAATTGATAAAAAAATCCTTCTATCTGTGCCTCCATAGATCTGGCAAAAGCATTCGACACCTTTGACCATTCAAAACTACTGTCAGTACTCTCAAACATTGGCATTGTTGGAGTTGCTCATGAAGTATTTGAGAGCTACTTATGTAACAGGAAATAATGCGTGAATATCAATGAAACTATGAGCAGTTATCGAATGATTACATTTGGAGTGCCTCAAGGCACTGTCTTGGGGCCAATTCTTTTTAATCTTTATATCAATGATCTTTTCGAACAAGATACATGTGGGGAAGTTGTGAGTTTCGCGGACGACACTGCCGTTTTTTGTGAAGGAACTGACTAGACCACTCTCAAAAATAAACATTGAAGTTAATTTTCAAAATATAAGAAATTTTTTCAACGACAAAATACTGACAATAAATTATGAAAAAACTCATTTTTCGCCTTTTACATCCTACTCTGCAAATTTGCCAACATATAAAGAACTGGAAATACAACATGATGATGGAACCCATTTGAAAATAGAGTCCGTCGATAAGCTTAGATACCTATATATATATATATATATATATATATATATATATTTGATATAAATTAAAAGATATAACCATTAAAAATTAATTACTAGATGGTTAATGGTTTCAAGAGTTTGTTTGTGAATAACTTTTGAAATTCTATGTATATTGTGAGCCTAGGTAGAATATGGATAGATAAAAATGTCAAAATACTATAAAACAATCAATTTCATACACTGTCAAAATTATTATAACTCATAATTGCTCAAAAGACAATAAAAAGTCTAAATTTACAAAATTTTCAGGAATAAACAGTAATCAACACATTTATAAACTTGAAACATACAGTATATGAAACTGTAGCTAACAAAAAGTAGCCAATGATAGAACAGCAAATGTCTTTATAAAAATCGCCAATCAGGGAATAGATGGTCAGGTGTAAAATTGGAAATTGTGGGAGAGTAGCAATGAGATGGTATCAGAAGCAATTATTATTGAAATTTGTAAATAATGATAAGAGTGGAAAAATAATTGTATATATAAATTATGCAATATAAATATAAACAGTGAAAAGTGACAATTCAGTGCACCAATTCAATAATTCAAATGAAAAAACAAGGAGAAAAAGATGTAGCTAGGCGATAAAAAACAAAGCTTCAAGGGAGATCGAAAATAAATTTCCAAGCGGATGCCACACAAAAATTTTACTAAAAGAAAATTGGAATATTCCCATCATTTGGTAAACAAAACCAATATTACCTTAATGATAACATATCCACGGATCCAAATGCTGATTTTCGCATCTATATAGTTCCTGATTCATGGTATTGCAGTCCTGACAGCGATTGGAGAGAGGAGACATCCTGATTCATGGTATAAGTAGAACACCAACAGTTCCAACCAGGTATAAAACTTTAATAGTGCTCTTCCGGTCCTGAACTATTTCACAAATAACATATTTCACATTCGAAGAACTTTATGTCACCCTATTTTGAACAATAACAGAAAACGTCACTCTCACGGAAAAAGTGAGGTTCTGTTTATCTATCCATGATCTGATTTATTATTATTATCCGTGAATATTTGTTTGATTCACCCTAGTATAAGTTATTTCTCGTAGGCCAGGTATTATTAAGTCTTCCTGAATAAAGGAGATAATTGCTTTATGATATTTTGTTGTTTGTTTTCTCACAATGATCAATAACATACCAAAGACCATTCAATAAACTGAAGTTGGCCAGCAGTGGCAGTGTCTCTATTGCCTTGAACCGGCCACCTTGAGATAAGGGCGTACCAACTGTTGCTTAGCCGTGGTGAGGAAAATAATAATTGTTGGTAGCGTGACGAGAGAACAGTGACGTTCGCTGGCAATTATTATTACAGCATACAATACAGGGGCAGAAATGTCTATTTATATCATATCAATTTGGCTCACAAAGAATACCAAAAATAATTAGCAATTTCAATATACAAAAACAATATATATATATATATATATATATATATATAATATTTCCAATTAATCAAAACATAACAAAAAGATTCTTATTCGAAATGGGAAGATCAAATAAATCATGTAATAAAGAAGTTGCGATTCATGGTCTATGAATTCAAAATATCTAACATCATTAATATAAAATATCTGAAAATACTGAACCATGCTTTGGTCGAAAGCCATCTTTCATATGGAGTCATTGCATGTAGAGGAGCCTCAAAAACACTTATCAATAACCTGCACAAAATTCAAAAGTGCATTCTTAAAATGATGTATAAAAAACCGCGAGAATATCCATCCTGTAGCCTGTATCGAGAAACGACGATAATGAATGTAAGTCAGATATTTATTTCTGCGATGCTCTTGATGCAGTATAGACATAAATCGTCGCTGGTACCTATTCAGATCCCTTACAACACAAGACAAAACCAACGCTGGGATACCAATAACTTAAAAAACTATAGGACAGAAATGCTACACTTTTCTGGGACCAAAACTTCTCTGGGACCAAAACTTCTCAATGAACTACCGTCCGAACTTAAAACGATCAACTCATACGAAATGTTCAAGAAAAAAGTCAGAACTTGGCTGTTCACTATTCCGTTGGAAACACTAGAAAACTTAATAGCTACACCTCATGTAAGTCTATAACACACTCTGCTGTGTTATAGACTTACATGAGGTGTTACTCATAATACGGTCTGCATATGAAATTACTCTTACGTGATTTTAGTACCAACATTTTTCCTAAATCTGATATAATTTTATAAGTGTTTCTTTCTGTCACTAGGTACCGCCAGTTAAAGTTTATCTTTTCCGGCGTACCTATAGGTGTTACAAGCTCGATGAGAGTTTGTTTACGTTGTGTCTCACTTCAGCCAGAGTTCTTTGGACCTTTGGCTGGTTGACTACTCCGTACTGATGAGGGCCAAGAAGCCTGAAACCGGTATGCGGATTGTTAGGTGAACACGACATAAATTAAACATAATCGAGCTTATCAGAAAGAAACATTTGCATTCAATGTCCATTGATATTATATGGAAGTATGCATGGATTTTCAGGTGAATATCATTCAACGTTCTGCGTGGTATTTGCCAGGAAAGTAGTTGTTTTTCACCTGAGATCTACCATTTTCTGGTTCAATTTTATATTGAATCCTTCATGTGAAGAAAACCGTTTAATTCGATTTTTCTATGCATTCCACTTCACATGGCACTTATCTTTCACTATATGCTAGACGGGCTTGCCACTCCTACTGAGAAGGAATCTTTTATTCAGAAACCTATCGAGGTGGGAGGTTTTCGGAGTGTTTCTTTCTGTCACTAGGTACCGCCAGTTAAAGTTTATCTTTTCCGGCGTACCTATAGGTGTTACAAACTCGATGATGGTTTGTTTACGTTGTGTCTCACTTCAGCCAGAGTTCTTTGGACCTTTGGCTGGTTGATTATTCCGTACTGATGAGGGCCAAGGAGCCTGAAACCGGTATGCGGATTGTTAGGTGAACACGACATAAATTAAACATAATCGAGCGTATCAGAAAGAAATATTTGCATTCAATGTCCATTGATATTATATGGAAGTATGCATGGATTCTCAGGTGAATATCATTCAACGTTCTGCGTGGTATTTGCCAGGAAAGTAGTTGTTTTCCACCTGAGATCTACCATTTTCTGGTTCAATTTTATATTGAATCCTTTATGTGAAGAAAACCGTTTAATTCGATTTTTCCATTCATTCCACTTCACATGGCACTTATCTTTCACTATATGCTAGACGGGCTTGCCACTCCTACTGAGAAGGAATCTTTTATTCAGAAACCTATCGAGGTGGGAGGTTTTCGGAGTGTTTCTTTCTGTCACTAGGTACCGCCAGTTAAAGTTTATCTTTTCCGGCGTACCTATAGGTGTTACAAACTCGATGATGGTTTGTTTACGTTGTGTCTCACTTCAGCCAGAGTTCTTTGGAACTTTGGCTGGTTGACTACTCCGTACTGATGAGGGCCAAGAAGCCTGAAACCGGTATGCGGATTGTTAGGTGAACACGACATAAATTAAACATAATCGAGCTTATCAGAAAGAAACATTTGCATTCAATGTCCATTGATATTATATGGAAGTATGCATGGATTTTCAGGTGAATATCATTCAACGTACTGTGTGGTATTTGCCAGGAAAGTAGTTGTTTTTCACCTGAGATCTACCATTTTCTGGTTCAATTTTATATTGAATCCTTTATGTGAAGGAAACCGTTTAATTCGATTTTTCTATTCATTCCACTTCACATGGCACTTATCTTTCATTTATTTTGATGTTTTTAACAAACATTTATTTATTTGGTATGTTATTTAAATATAATTAACTCAATCGCTTAATTTTTTTAGAAAAGATTTCATGCCACGTGCGGATTTATTTCCTTGTGGTTGTTTTTTGTGTTTTTTTTCTGTGTGTTTATTCATTTTTCATTCGTATGTATATGCTTTGTGGATCTGTGTATATAACCATGATCTTTGTCTATGATTCTCATTCATAGTCCAAAAATTACCCCGATTGATACTTCAATGTATGTAAAATTTTGAATATTAGACTATTAACCCCATTTGTGATGTAATAAATCACCTGAGTGTGTCAAAAGACACAAATGTTTTAGCAAATTTTATAGTTTTTACCAATTTCTAAGCAAATTCAATCACCTATTTTTTTTGTAAATAGACTATGAATTATTACTTCATATATATTATCTCTTCTGCTTTTTTTGTATACGAAAAGGGAGATGATGAATAAAGAGTTATTTCATAGAAAAAAATTAGAAAAAATCGTTGTAATCATTTTGAATATCGTTCTCTAAGAACTGTAGATCTCTTTGTCCCGTCAAAGGCCCGTCGAAAAGAATTGGTCCAATGATTCTTGTCCCTATGATTCCTACTCAGACGTTGAATCCAAATCTTTCTTGAAAATCACGTTCTCTCAGCAACCTAAGATACTTTGTATTATTCGTAAACCTAGACTCATCTGTAAACAGTATCTTTGAGACAAAACCATTATTCAAATCATGATGACACAAAAGCCAATCATAATAAGTCAGTCTCCGTTCTGGGTCATTTTCATGTAGATGCTGATGCAAACTGTATTTATAGGAGCAAGATTTATGTTTTTACACGCTTTATATTAGCATCACTTGTATGTTAGTTAGTTTGTTTGTTTGTTTGTAACCGACTCCTTTGGGCGCGATTTTGACCCACTTCCAGACGTCCGAATGATTCGAAATTTGGCAGGTGTACATAATTCCGGTGACAATGCATTGAGAAATTGTGTGAAGAAAAAACAAAATGGCGGCTCCAATATGGCGTACGAGTTTTCTGATTATGGTCCGATTCGCTTCAAAATTGGTATCCGAGGGTTTTTGTGGTCGGAGATGATAATTCTTTTGTCAAAATTGAAAAATTCGAGAAAGCGGTTCCAAAATGATGGACGAGTTTTGTGATTATATTCTGATTCTATTCAAAATTGGTATGTTGGGGTTTTTAGGGTCGAATAAAATGATTCTTTCGTGAAAATTGAAAAATTCAAGATGGCGGCTTTAAAATGGCGCCCGAGTTTTGTGATTATGGTCTGATTCCATTCAAAATTGGTAGGTGGGGGTTTTTGGGGTCGAATATTTTGATTCTTTTGTGAAAATTGGAAAATTCAAGATGGCGGCCGAGTTTTGTGATTATGGTCTAATTCTATTCAAAATTGGTATGTGGGGGTTTTTGGGGTCGAATATCATGATTCTTTTGTAGAAATTGAAAAATTCAAGATGGCGGCTCCAAAATGGCGGCCGAGTTTTGTGATTATGATCTGATTCTATTCAAAATTGTTATGTGGGGGTTTTTGGGGTCGAATATTATGATTTTTTGTTAAATTGGAAAATCGGCTTCAAAATGGCAGCCGAGTTTTGTGATTATGGTCTGATTCTATTCAAAATTGGTATGTGTATGTTTTTGGGGTCGAATATTATTTTTCTTATTCGAGATGGGGTTATGAAAGATGGCGGCCGAGTTTTGTGATTATGGTCTAATTCTATTCTAAATTGGTATGTGGGGGGTTTTTGGGGTCGAATATTATGATTCTTTTGTAGAAATTGAAAAATTAAAGATGGCGGTTCGAAATGGCGGCCGAGTTTTGTGATTATGGTCTGATTTCATTCAAAATTGGTATGTGGGGTTTTTGGGGTCGAATATTATGATTCTTTTGTAAAAATTGGAAAATTCAAGATGGCGGCTTTGAAATGGCGGCCGAGTTTTGTGATTATTGTACGATTCTATTCAAAATTGGTATGTTTGGATTTTTGGAGTCGAATATTATGATTCTTCTGTGAAAATTATAATATTCCAGATGGCGGCATCAAAATGGCGGCCGAGTTTTTTTATTATGGTCCGATTATATTCAAAATTGGTATGTGGGGGTTCTTGGAGTCGAAAACTATGATGATTTTGTAAAAATTGCAAAATTCCATATGGCGGCTTCAAAATGGCGGCCGAGTTTTGTGATTATGATCTGATTCTATTCAAAATTGAAAATAAGAAAAAATTGTATTTTATTAAAAAAAAAGCGTGAGGTGCATGGTATCAATAATTATATAGTACATTACACACCGAGGCGATAACATGCACCCCACGCTTTTTCTAAATAAAATACATTTCTTTCTTATTCTCTATTTTTTTAGTCTGGTTTTCTATAAAAGCGTGTCTTTTAGTTTTTCCATTCCATTACTTTTCAGGCACTTTCCCTGCTGATCCCAAGCTCAATTTCCAATTCTCGCATTGAGGCAGATGGAGAAAAATGAACATATGCTAAGAATAACAATTATTATTTTCCACTTCAAAAAAACTTCCACCCACTGCTTTCCATGATTCCACGGCTACCTTTCATTTCATCAAACCTAAACGGATAACTCATCGGAATTTGTAGGCATCGTATGAAATATTGAACCAGAAGAAAATGGTTTATGATGTGTATCGTTGAATTGGTGATTAAATTATCTATCGAATGGCAAGATGGCCTTTCGTAGGTACCATTTGGAAAAAACGATTTTTTCGTTAAAATGCGTTCAGAAAATTTCAATACCTGCTGTAGGATTTGTTAGTGATATTATCGATGAAATGACTATAACTATGAGTTACTCATGTAAATTAGTAAAAGGTCTACTGAGCTAATAAAATTAGTTTTTCTTTTTGAATTGTATAAAAAAAAATTGGCAACACTGTCGTATGTAAATTGAGCAGTAGATCCGAAAAACATCAAACATACAGGGTGTTCTAGTAGAAAAATCAAAGTTGGTGGCTATTCTGGCGAAACCGGAAGTCGGCCTCTTTGTTTTCATATGTCTGTCAATCCGAAATTATGTCTCGTGTCTATGTACAAAGTTTCATTCGAATCGAAGGAAAAGGCATGGCCCTAGTCCCATTGTCACCCGGTATATATTCGTGAGAGAAAAAAAAAGGAGTCCTGGGGACACCCTGTCTACCAATATTTTTAAAGAATTATCGGGTTGGGTTTTACCTTCCCTTAATCCAGGGTGTTTCAAACCGACGCGTATATATTTTTTTCATCATATTTTTTTATGTATGATCACGCATAACTTTTTACTGAGGCGTCCGATTCCGATAATTCTTTTCTCAGTGGTGTACTTCGAAGTTGGTCCCATTTGAATTTATTATATAAAATCCACCCCTAAGGGTAGCAAAATGAAGGATATTGATCACTCACCCTCTGAATTCTGATCCGTTCACCGATTCTATCAGGCATACCTTTGTACTGGGTTCTTCGATTTGGATGATTCTATTTTAATAGATAGGGTATACCTCATTTTTGGATTTCGAATGGAATCATCCACCCCTACGGTTGAGAAAATAGGAGATAATTGATTTTTCACTTGTGAACATTGGCACACACATACGTAGTTGACAATGACAGATCGCTACTGACATTATTTTTGTTCCACATCCGTCAATATCATTATATTCTATGAGAGGATGGAATGATATGCAAAGTAATGAAACAAACTAACCAGAACAACAAAAATAATGTATATTACAACAAATAGTAAAAGTAGAAAATCATATTATTAAACTGGTAATAGTCGTAGTAAGGTGGGTATTTTGGAAGTGATCAAAAAACAAGGAGGTAGTAATTAGTAGATTTTAGCCACAAAAAATTGAAAAATAAAAACTTTTTAACAAAAAATTAAACCAACGAAATACGGAACTGAAAAGTAAAAAATAAAATAAACCTTCCTAGTCTCAGTAACTAAGCTCCTAAACTAATATAAGTAACTAATTTCGAGTCGGCGCCAAACGAACAATCAACGAAGATCATTAAATTACTTCAAAAACATTATCAGAATGTCACCGCGCAACTCGATGTCATTATTTTACGCCTTATCTAATTCATTCGCTTGTTTGTTTGGCGCCGCCTCAAAATCAGTTACTTACATTAGTTCAGGAGCTTAGTTACTGAGACTAAGAAGGTTCATTTTATTTTTTACTTTTCAGTTCCGTATTTCGTCGGTTTAATTTTTTGTTAGAAAGTTTTCATTAGCATAAATGTGCACTCAAAACTACTATGATGCGTGCCCGCGGTCGTTTAGTAGATGGGTCGATAATAGGAATATAAAAACGGGATTTCTGTTTGTAAATATGGGAAATTGATAATCGGTCGTTTAATGCAGGTCGTCACTTCACAGGGTCGGTCGCTATCAGAGGTTGTGCTGTAGTCTTGCACAATATCGTTCAATTCTTTGTTGCAACAAAATTCGTTGTACCTAACTTCTCCCTGTATATGTCTCGACAACCCTTTTATATTCATACAAGTCAGTAAGGAGAGTGAATTATTATTAGTATCATGGAACATTGTTTGATCGTAATCTATCCGATTATTTTTTGACATGAAACATTCCTCAGGCACTGTACTAAAAAGCTCCATGCACCATACGATCATGCCATGAATGAGATTGTTGCACTAATGTTCGCAAATTATTACCTTCGCTTCCTTAATTAATAATTGCAGTGCATAACGGAAAACAATGATGGCCGTATATTTGATAAGATATAATTAATTATTTAATTAGCCGACTTACGAGTCGCGGATGTGTAAGTTTAGGCCATGATATGAAATTATGCAAAGCGATCGGTGGACGAGGAAACAAGTCGCGATGATCTGCAAGCTGCTGCCAGGGGCGGCACATCCGGCTCGAAGGACCGATAAATTGAAGCTTAAATTTTTCCATAATAGACCAGGGTCGATAATTTTTTAAACAAAAAAAATAGTAGGATGAAACCCATTGGAAAAGGAGGAGAATATAATAAAAATGGAAGGAAAAATAATTTACGGGCGATCTGAGTTCGGGAAGTGGAAGGGGGTGAGTTTTCAAGGGTAAAAAACGGTTTATCTGGATTTCCGGCAAAACTACAAGTTGTAGGTAATAAAAAGATCTACAACTTTTCCATCCACACGTTTTTCACACAACCTCAAAATGTATGTGAAAAATTCAAAAAACCAAGTTTTTTGTTTTTTATTTTTATCTTTTTCAAAAAAAAATTTTTGTACGGAATTTGGTGATAACTAACCTTTCCATGGCCCAAATACACTGTAATTTATTTGATTTGAAATATTTATTTTTTCACTTTATTTTGACTTAATATCGAAAAAGCACCCTAATTTTCAATCGAAAATTCTCGCGTCAATATATCAGCTTTTTCCAAGAAGTCGGTGTGCTTTTTGTTGTTGAAATCTCTACTTCCCGACGGAGTAAAAAAAACATACATTACTATGGTAAATGTTCTCAGAAAATGCAAAAAACCGAAAAAAACTCGAATTCGAAATTTTTTTTTTAATCATCATGTACAATTTTGAGCTATTTATCAGAATTTACACTTCAATTACTCGAAAAACGTAAGATTACTTGTTACATTGATAAACAAAAAAATTGCAAATCAAAATATACTACTATTATTAACAAACGAATAAGTTAATAAAGTTAATATTTAATAAGACATCTACAATATTTTGAGAAAGTTGTAGAATCTTCTTTAAATTATATCCGTAGGTGCCTATTCATTGCTATTTTAAGATAACTTATATACCTGAGTGACCCACGGAAAATTTTAGCCCATCAAAGGGTATTTCATAGAGAAGTGGGGAAGGGGCTAGGAGGGTCTGGGCCTTACTACATACCTGTTATTTCGTAGCAGCTGTAAAAACCGTAAGCCAGTATTCGAGATTCAAATAATCATGACATTTATTTTCTAAACCAGGTTCTAGGAATGTAAAAGATCTATTTTTCACGACTAATAGTTTCAAATATGAATCCTTCAAAAATATTTTTGCATTTCCTCATTGTTTTTCTGGTTGCGATATATCATCTGGATTTGCCGGAAAAGGAAATAAAAGTATCGTAAATTCATTATTAGACGATAAAATTTTGTCAAATTTGGCCAATAGTTTTTATGAAAAAGATACAAGTAAAGAAGATATCGAAAAAAATTGATTACAATTAATCAAATCCATTTATAAATGTAAAAATGATAAAATAACACTGAATCAATTGAGATTTCAAAAATATCAATTGGCAAAAATTAAATCATCTTTATTTTATCAATTTTACATTTATAAATAGATCTGATAAATTGTAATCCATTTTTTTCGATATCTTCTTCACTTGTATCTTTTTTATAAAAAATATTGGCCAAATTTGACAAATTTTTATCGTCTAATAATGAATTTACGATACTTCTCTTTCCTTTTCCGGCAAATCCAGATGTTGTGTCGCAACCAGAAAAACAATGCAGAAATGCAACAATATTTTTGAAGGACTCATATTTGAAACTATTAGACGTGAAAAATAGATCTTTTACATTTCCAGAACCTGGTTTGAGAAAATAAATGTCATGATTATTTGAATCTCGAATACTGGCTAACGGGTGCTTTTTCGATATTAAGTCAAAATAAGGTAAAAAAATAAAGATTTCAAATCAAATAAATTACAGTGTATTTGGGACATGAAAGAGTAAGTTTTCACCGAACTTCGTCGAAAAAAATGTTTTTTTTGTAAAAGATAAAAATAAAAAACCCAAAAATTGTTTTTTTTTTTAATTTTTACTTAAATTTTGAGGTTATGTGAAAAAAGTGTGGATACAAAAGTTGTAGATCTTTTTATTAATGGAATTATATTTAGGTAAGGTGACTAATCAATTTTAATCCATTTAACTGAAATATTATGTACCAATTGAATATTTATTATGACAGGAAATTGTATTTTGGAGGTTGGAAGTAAGTTGTATTTTTACAAGAGTTATTTGATAGGCATGTTTTAACGTGCTATCATTTATTAATCCTTCATTTAGATAATATAATGACATTGGCATATTAAATTTAGTTTTATACATAAATATTGTTGTCATTAATGTTCAGTTATTAATCCTTCATTTAGGTAATTTAATGATATTGGTATATTGAATTTATTTAACATGTTATTTGTTCAAACATACATATAGTTTTCACATAACACTCAAACATCTGCTCCGGAATAAACCCCGTTGAGGCCAGAAACCATTACATTCACATATCTGCTCCGGTATAAACTCCGTTGAGGCCAGATAATTTTGTCAAATATAAAAGAAACCCTCCATAATGAATACCCCCAACAAACCAGAAAAGTCATAAAATCAAAAGAATGGTTTAACGAAACCGCCAAAATGGCTATATCTGATCGTAACTATGCTTATAACAGATTCATAATCTCCAAGTCTAAAGATGATTGGTTGGCATATACTCAAAAAAGAAATAATAGTGTTATGGTAATTCGTAATCTCAAACAATCATATTTTGAAAATAAAATTGATAATGTCAAAAATAACTCACAATTACTATGGAGAACTTTAAAATCTTTAATAAAAACAAAACCATCCAATCAAATTACAACTATTTTCAAAAATAATGTTGAGATATACGAAAACATAGAAAATGAATTCAATGACTATTTTATTTCGAGTATTGAACAAATTGTCAGCAACCTAACGAGTGTTGAATTTATTATAAGAGAAGCCTCCTATTTTGAAAATCGAGCGGTAAACCCAAATAAAAGACTTGATCACTTCGAAAAACTTTCACTTGGAGAACTCAAAAACATTATCTTTGAGCAGCAGAACAAATTTTCAGAAGATGAAATAGATTTTAAATTAATAAAAAATACTTTTGATGTCATTGGTTATCCTCTCTTACACTGTATTAACACCTCTTTACAACTTGGAGAATTTCCCGATAATTTAATAACCTCAGTACCAAAGATAACCAGCACTAAGAATATTGAGGAACATAGACCTATTAACACTTTACCTTGTTTGGAAAAAATATTAGGATTGTCAACCTATAAACAATTCACAGCATATCTTGATACTCAAAAACTACTTAACCAAGACCAGTCAGGCTTTCGAAGCGGTTTCTCGTGTGAAACAGCATTGCAAAAAGTAGTGAATGACTTTAAATATGCTATGGACGAAGGTAAATCTATTGTAGCGGTGTTCTTAGATTTACGTCGTGCATTCGAAGTTGTAGATAGAACAATCTTATTAAATAAACTTAAATATTACTTTGGAGTAAATGCATCCTCATATAAATGGTTTGAGTCGTATTTAGAACATAGATATCAAAAAACTAAAATCAATAATAAACTATCACAAAAAAGAACTGTTTTAACTGGAGTACCACAAGGAAGTGTATTGGGCGCCATACTTTTCATATGTTTTATTAATGACATATTAGATCTGGATTTGGGCGAATGTAAAACACACCTATTCGCAGATGATACCATCGTCTACATTATGGGTGATAATATCAATAACTTAATAGGAAAACTAAACCAACACCTTAAAAAAATTCACGACTGGTAATAATATAAACGTTGTCAATAAATAAATGAAATACATGATATCAAAACAAAACTTAATAGGAAAACTAAACCAACACCTTTTATCTTTTCAATTTGACGGAAGAGATCTAGAACGTGTGAGCCATATTAAATATCTAGGTATAATTATTGATGAAAAACTTACCTTTAGTGAGCACATTGATTATCTTTCAAAGAAAATATCTAAAAAAATAGGATTTGCATATAGGATTAGCAGAACAGTAACTCAATACACCAAACAATTAATATATAATAGTATAATAAAACCCCATTTTGATTACTGTTCCTCTATACTCTTCATGTGCAATGAATCAGATATTCATAAACTACAGATTCTGCAAAATAGATGTATGAGATTCTTACTAAATACCAACAGATATTAAAATGTAAACAGAATGCAAATAAAGTTAAATTGGCTGTCAATTAAGAATTTAATTAAGGTTCGTACAATGATTTTTATTTACAAACTTATAAACAATATGTTACCAGAATATTTGTCTACAAATCTACAGTTCCGCAATGAAATACATTCATATAATACACGCCAAAAAAACCACATAAACGTTCGTCAAACCAACCTGATGTGCACGAAAAAAAGTATCTTTGATGCTGGAATCGTAATCTATAATAACCTACCCGATTTTATCAAACTGTCTCGTAATATAAATATTTTTAAAAGTAGTATCCGTCAATATACAGTGCTAGTCAAAAGTCCCCTCCCCCCCTCGTATCTTTTGAACGGGTATACTTATAATAATGAAATTTGGAGGGTGGAAATAAACGGATGTAGGCTTCTCAACTGGTCATAACAGGTGACGCAATAGTCATAAATGACGTCACAAGGCCACTGTGACCAATAATTTTAAATGGGACCCTATGGCAAGTGACAGCTCGTTTGAAAGGTATTGAAAATACCTATTCAGTCATACCAATTTTGTTTGGGTTTCGGCTGATTTTGATTGATAAATTGAAGAAATACGAAAATTATAGTTTCGCATTTAATTAATAAAGATTTAAGAACCAGTTCTTATAATAAGTGTTCAAAATGTGCTCCATCTACTTCCTGACAGTAATGCATCCTATTGCTAAACTCTTGTCGTACTCGTCCCAGTGTGTCAGCGGAAATTGCCCTACATTCTTCAACAATTCGTTGTTTCAGAATGGCAATACTGTCAGGTGCTGTAGCGTAAACCATTTCAAGTTGCTCCATCTACTTCCTGACAGTAATGCATCCTATTGCTAACTCTTGTTGTTCTTGTCATCGTTGCGTAAACCTCAGATTTCAAGTACCCCATAGAAAAAATCTAATGGTGTAAGGTCCGGTGACCGAGCTGGCCATTCGATCGAACCTCGTCGTCCAATCCATCTACCACGATATTCTTCATCTAGGTAACGTCTTACTGCACCGTAATAGTGTGCAGGAGCACCATCTTGTTGAAACGTTATTTCCAAGTTGTCGAATTCATCTGGATTATCTTCTAGAATTTCAAGAATTAACGCCTCAATATCATTTTGTAACATCTCCAGATACAATTCACCGGTTAAGTTAGCATTGAGAAAAAGAGGCCCAACTATGTGGTTTCCCAAAATACCTGCCCAAACATTTACTTTTTCTGGAAATTGAGTATGTTTTTCACGAAAGATGTGAGGATTTGTGTCACTCCAATACCTCACATTTTGAGTGTTAACATTTCCATTGAGAAAGAAAGTACTTTCGTCACTAAAACAAATTGTCTGTATGTAGCCTGGTTGTTGGTTCATTTTATTGGACATAGTTTCACAGAATTCTAGTCTTCGGTCGGGGTCATCACCTGAAAGTTGGTGCACCATTTTAATTTGTATGGATGAAATTTGTTTTAGCCAACACCCTATGTACTGTCCTTTGACTGACTTCACAGATAGACGCAACTTGGGCTGTGGAAGAAGTAGGGTTTACTACCATTTCTCCAATTATGTCAATTTTTTTGTCATCACTAATTGTTGGTCGACCAGATCGTTTGGCATCTTGAACACTACCTGATGCTTCAAACTTCCGAAGAAGCTCCCTCAAATAAACCCTCGATATAGGGCGATCGGGGTACCTCTCATTAAACAGTCGTTCCGCTGCATGGAAATTGTTTCTACATTCACCAATTATTAAGATAGCTGCTACTTTGTCGGCTACAGTACGTACCATTTTGCCTATGTAAACACTTAAACGTCTCGTTAAACAATAGCTTAGGTAAATTTTCAAGGTATAAACACTTTTGACAAGTAGAGAATTCAAAAACGTCAACCTTTTTGACAATTAACCAGAGGCGTACTTTAAAATCTTTATTAATTAAATGCGAAACTATAATTTTCGTATTTCTTCAATTTATCAATCAAAATCAGCCGAAACCCAAACAAAATTGGTATGACTGAATAGGTATTTTCAATACCTTTCAAACGAGCTGTCACTTGCCATAGGGTCCCATTTAAAATTATTGGTCACAGTGGCCTTGTGACGTCATTTATGACTATTGCGTCACCTGTTATGACCAGTTGAGAAGCCTACATCCGTTTATTTCCACCCTCCAAATTTCATTATTATAAGTATACCCGTTCAAAAGATACGAGGGGGGGAGGGGACTTTTGACTAGCACTGTATATTAAACGATCAATTTCAGTAATTAAACGTCACATTCTATAGGGCGATCTAGGCTATTCTTGTTCTCAGAATTGTTCAGGTATAGGGATTTCTCTGTACTTTTTAAAACTATGTTATATCATGCTCTGATGCCAATAGAGCTATATTTTAATTAACTAACAATTAGCGTTTTACGTTTCTACTAATATTTATTCATTGATGTCTCTTATATATTGTATTTATCTATACTAACCCACCTCATCTCTGTATCTTTGTGATAAAACGATATTGTATTAGCAATGCTAAATAAATAAATAAATAAATAAAAAAATATAATATAATATCTGTTTATTTATGCAATAGTGGAAATAATAATTACTTATACAATAAACACATCGAAAAATAAACAAAGGGAAGCCGCAAAGTCTATTTAGCTGTCTGTGAAAATATATTTTCGTGGCTGTACATTAAAATAGTGAATACTTATTCGCAAAAAACGCAAAGCCGAGGGGTTGCATGCGTTGGGTTATTGACAATAGTTCGGAAACCAGAGTAATGGGTTGGTTCACATGGAAATTCACAGAATATATATTAAGTTTAGGATTTGCCTTTAAAGTTCATTGTCTAACAGTACCTAAATGTGTATGAATAAGTAACAAGTTGCAAAGCCTGGTGGCTGTCCGCGAGAGTATTTGTTACATGTGTATACATGGTGAGTCAGAAGTACTTTGACAAAAATCGGGAGGTGATTCCTCACAATATTCTAATATGAATTGTCCAAATAAATATGTCTCCGGAAACGAAGCGTTTCCAAGATAAAGGGTGTTGAAGTTAAAAATCAAATGAAAATTGGTATTGTCGAATTCGAACCTGATGTTATTAAGGTAAATGTCCCAATTATCGACACAATAGCGTGTTCGTGAGAATGAAGAATACTTTTCGAATTCGAAGGAAATTTGTATATGGTTGCAATTTCAGTTTCTGAATCTTAATAGCTTCAATTTCAATAAACAGCCAAAGAAACTAATCATAAAATAGTTAAATAATTTTTAATCAAATAAATGGAGACACAAAGCAGATGTACCAATTTTCGACACCTGAAAAATATGAATAACCAATCGCCGACATGTATGAGGACCAATTTTCGACACTATATGAAATCGAAAACGGGCAACATTGCTATGTTTATATTTATATCTATTGTGAAATGAAACATTATAAAAAAGTTATATTCTTAGCTATAATAATATACAGTATGAAAATATTCACAAAGAATAAAAACAAAACAACTAAAATAAAAATCCTTGAATAAATTTAAAAAAACTAAATAAAAAAATTTTTTGGTACAAAATCAATTTGGAGGAACTATTTCCTCCATTTTTGGTACTGAAACAGCCCTCCTCAAATTTTTTAAATGTGGAGGTGAAAGAA
The DNA here is from genome assembly GCA_018342105.1 of Gonioctena quinquepunctata. Lineage (NCBI taxonomy): Eukaryota > Metazoa > Arthropoda > Insecta > Coleoptera > Chrysomelidae > Gonioctena > Gonioctena quinquepunctata. Next base: position 52,447 of record JAFIRS010003764.1, on the reverse strand, counting down.
AATTAAATATAACCAATTAATGTTCCGACATTCGTGAAAGAATGGATAATAAAATCATCAAACTGAATTATAATCGAATGTCGATTGATGTTGAGGGAAAATTTCAATATTTTTTGAGCTGATTATCATAACTGAACCAAAATAATGATAATTAGTTTTCCATAAAATTGGTTATCAAAACTTATGTATTGAGTCTTAGTCACCGACAGAAGTTACACCATTTATCGACATGAGTTGTACGTAGTATCGACAAGAAGATTTTTGTACTCCCATTTGATAATTTGACGAGAAACATATGTCGATAATTGGTACACAGAAAATTGTGGGTCTATTGAATATAACAACAAAACAATTATTTGGAGAAACATCAAATTTGAGTTTCTGATAGCAAGTCAAAAATCATCTTGCGTGCCCCTTTTATCGACACTTATGTCGATATCTAGAACAAAACCTGTTTCAGATGTACAATTATCGACACCCTAATTTCTCAAAAATATGATATGAATAATAATTTTTCCCATACAACTGAAGGCAATGAACCATATAGAAGTATGTTCGTATTCAACATATACTTTACTGAAATTTTGTGGGTTTGAGGAAACATAGGTAAAGGGTGGGCACTTACCAGATCAGCAAGGAAATCAATGTTCATTCGATGACGACTGGCACTCCATTGATTAACAGCTGTTACTGTGGTGGGGATGCTCAGGAGAAATTGGTGGTGACTTTAGATATTTTCAGGAAACTATAAACTAGAAACTTGTTGAATGAAATTTTTTATGAGAGTCCTCTTCATCTTGTTAAATAGAAAATAATTCGAAACTGTCGATAATTGGGACATTTACCTTATTGCACCTACACGTCTTTTTCATTTTTGAAGATTCATAACTTTTTTAAGCGTACTTCTAGCACATTTTTCAGTAAATAAATAAATTCCTCTATCATATCTACGTAAAAAAGCTACCCTAGTTACAAGTCTCTATAAGCAACCGTTTTCTAGATATTTGGACTTGAAAATTCCAAGTCGATTATTTGATAATCGATGCGTGTTGAAGTTATCACCATTATTTTGCATTCTTCACAAGAATGCTTAGGAAATGAATTTGACGTTTAAGTAAGTAGTTTTGGTAATTACATATTATGTGACAATTAAACGTTTTGTTGAAGTAAGTTTTAAAACACTCATTTTGAAAAAATGGATCATTTGAATAATAATGCTCATTTAGCCGATATGCATTTCGTTTATGGCCTTGCGGATGGCAATGCGCGCAAAGCAAGACGTATTTACCAGGAGCGATTTCCTAATCGAGTACTGCCTTCAGCCCCATTTACCCGTCTCCACCGTCGTTTGGCAGAAACAGGTAGCTTCAAGAGGGCAGCTAATATTATTGGAAGACCACGAGCAGTCCGAACCCCAGAATTGGAAAAAGCTGTTTTGAACGCTCTCGAGGAGAATCCAGAAACAAGTACAAGAATAATTGCTGAAGCTCTCAATTCTACGCAGTCCACAGTTTGGAGAATTATCCACGATCAACAATTTTATCCATACCATATTTAAAGGGTACAAGCTTTTTTGCCACAAGACTTTCCCCAACGCATAACTATGTGTCAGTGGTTCTTGAGAGAATTCGCTGGAAATCCTCACTTTCTAACGGACGAGGCAAACTTCTTTCGAAATGCTATCACAAACTCACAAACTTTCATAACAACCATTTCGAGCTCTGGAAAATCCGCACGCAGTTAGTGAAAGACATTATCAATATCAATTTTCTGTAAATGCTTGGGCGGCAATGATTGATAATTACTTGATAGGTCCTTTCTCTCTTCCTTTCCGACTTACTGGCGCAACTTACAGAGACTTTTTAGAAAATGAATGGCCGGGACTACTTCAGAATGTACCATTAGAAATTCATATCCGCATGTGGTTTATGCATGATGGGGCTCCGGCCCATTTTAGCGTTGTAGCCAGGGAATTCCCCAACACTGTCTATCCAAATCGATGGATCGGTAGGGGTGTAGAAGAATCTAACCAGGCGTGGGCACCAAGGTCCCCAGATCTAAACCCGCTAGATTTTATTTTTGGAGACATTTGAAGTCACTAGTTCATAAAACTCCAGTAGCGAACGAGAAAGATCTAAGAAACCGAATAGTAGACGCCTGTGAAACAATAAGAAACACACCAATAGTTTTTGAGCGGGTACGAGATTCAATGACTAGAAGACTAAATGCCTGTATCTTTGCTGAAGGTGGACACTTTGAACAATTTATTTGAATACAATTTAGTTTCCTTTATTTCATTCTATTCTAAATATTCAAAATTTCTTGAAATAAAATGTTGATATTTCTTGCAAATTATATTAAAACAAATACAGATTTTGCACCCTTGATACAAAAATAACTATTTTAAACGAGTAAAAATAAATAGAATAGGTGGCGCCCCTTCAAAAAACCAAAACTACTCACATGAACGTCAAATTCCTCTCATTCTTGGGAAAAATGCAGAATAATTGTAATAACTTCAACACGCATCGATTATCAAATAATCGACTTGAAATTTTCAAGTCCAAATATCTAGAAAACGGTTGCTTATAGCAACTTATAACAGAGGTAACTTTTTCACGTAGATATGATGGAGGAATTGATTTTTTTACTGAAAAATGTGCTAGAAGTACACTCAAAAAAGTTATGAATCTTCAAAAAAGAGAAAGACGTGTAGGTGGCGCCCCCTACGAGTAAGAGCAATGATAACATCAGGTTCGAATTTGACACCTCAAAAAACCTCTCAATACCAATTTTTGTTTAATTAAGGTCAGTATTTCGAAAGTCATTTAAAAAAAAAAACGAAAATAAAAAAAAAACTTTAGAACCTTGTATCTTGGAATCAAAGCGATTCGGGATATATATTTATCCGGACAATTCATATCAGAATATTGTGAGGAATTACCTCCTGAAGTTTGTCAAAGTACTTACTCACAATTGTTTTTCTCCATCAGTAGAAGAACTATATGGTTCACGGATATTTTTTTTAATTTCACCTCAGTATTCGTTTGTCTCGTACTTGATGTTAAACCTGTTGTCCCGTGAAAGTGTTCTTCGTTTGTATCTAGAATTTCTGTTTTTGTATTATCTTTATTTACATCCGACTCGGAAAAACTAATTTTTGGTGAGTCTTTCCTTTTTTGATAATCTACTTAACTGTGAAATGTTCCAATTCTTGTGGTCAAATGTTTCTTTATTTTTACTATTTCTTAACCCCTTCAACTTACAAAAACTCATTGTTACAGAGCCCTTAAGATGAATTTAATGAAATTCGAAACGTCAGCAAGGAAACAATAGATTTTCTTCAACAAAATTCATCCAAATCCCAACAAACCTCATCAATGTTATATTATTATGTTTCTTTAGAATAAAACCGTAAATAGCTTGTTTAGATATTTCATTGACGAGAATAACACAGATTTTTTTTATGAATGACATTTATGAAAATCAGAAGTTATTTGGTCGATTTTATTAGGAAATAGAGAAATGTTGACGACGTAAAAATGATGTTTCAACAAAACTTTTCGTCATAGTTCAAAATGTTTATTTTGTCCTCAAAAAGAAATAGTGCATATAGAATAATAATGGCCTATAAACTTCCACCAAAAACAATAAACTCATAGATGTTTTATTCAGTGCCCACCAGTTCAAAATGGGTAAGATCCATCGGTGTTGATACCACACATGCTGACACCTCTCCGGATCCGGAAATATCCCGCTTCTCCGAACCAATCTCCCCAGGAATTCTTGAGTAACCAGTAATCCACGCCAGCGTTTCCGTATCCCACAGCTAGAACTCCATGGTTTGTAGCCTGCGAGCAACCTGCGTCGTCCAAAATTCCCCCTTTATAGCTCTGCAAATAACCACCGTTGATGGAGACTGAAACTGGACCGACTGTTCCTGAAATTCAACGAAATATAAGCGGAAATTGCCCTCCCAGAATTTTTTTATTGTGTAGGTGATCATCCAATCAAAAATATTCTAAATCGTGCAGTCACTGACCCATAAAGTATTTGTTATAAGCTATTATCTTCAATATTAACTTTATTTTGCTGAAACAATATACAGTAAAGATAGAAACATGAAGTTATATTTGACAAAATTTTGGATGGACCGGGTTTTAAATGTTGTATTTTCGACGTTGCTGAATGTACAGTTTTTGATATATACGAACAATATGTTTATTTTTAAATGGGACAACCAGTATATTTTACAAAAGAGAATCATTAGAATTATATACAATACAGAGAATCTTGTAGAGACTCTTTCAAGAAACCGAGAATACTAACCGTTACTGGAATATACATCTCCAAAATGTCCTGCTTCATTCATAAAAATAAAAATTGAAACTCAACCAGGACGTACATAGGTATCAAACGAGGAGAGCACAAGAACTCCACATCTTCTTTAGCACCAGTACTTTCAGAAAATCACCTTATTGTGCTGGAAGCTTGATTTATAATGAACTGCCTTCAGAAATCAGATCTGCTGCAACTTTGAATATTTTCAGAAAAAAAATACAAACTTTTCTAGTTGAAATTTGTATATAAATATATATATATATATATATATATATATATATATATATATATATATATATATATATCAACTGGAAAAGTTTTTATTTTTATATACACATATTTGGGAGAATGGTTCTTGAATCTTGTTGATACTTTTATGTTTTGGAGGTTCTTGGGATGTAGATTCAATAAGAGAAATGAGAGTTTTTAGATAGACGTTTGGCCTCTGGCCAGAGACTTCATCAGTATTGACTTTTTTTTATTCATTATAAGTAGGTAATATTTTGTTTAACGACATTGCTGAAAGAAACAATCATTATTGGAAATGAGACAGTAGAGATACCGTTGAGGTGGTAATGTGAGTTTATTTTGATTATACATTTTTTACTACGGTACGTACCTTGGCATAACATCAGGGTTATTAAACCATTTTCTGGTTATTTACACATTTCAGCTCATTGCTTTATGTTTAGATATCATATCTGTATTTCGGTGAGAGTGGAACTTCAAATTCTTATAATTAGTTTTCTGTTTGTGTTGTGTATTTTGTTGTTTCGATGTGACAATTGACAGACTTATTAGGAATCTTTGATTTTGAAGCTGGCAACGTTGGTGTACCTGTTCTTCGTTCATTTGTCCGACACTTCGAAATGTTGGGGTTGACTGGGGTAAAGTTTAGTTCATTTCTGTTATGGTTTCTTTAGAGGGGATAATTATTCTTGGGTTTTCGTAATTGAATATGTTCATATTATGGAATGGTATTTTCGACTCAAATTGTTAATGTGCGTTCTATTGTTGATGGCATGTTTGCTTTTTTTCATAAAATTTATAAATGAACTACTCAATGCGTTTAATAATTACCACCCCAAGTTACAATTCACAATAGAAGAAAAAATAGAGAATAAAATTAATTTTCTAGACATGTCACTCATAAAAAATAACAACCGTATAATGACAGAATGGTACACCAAACCAACGTGGTCAGGTAGATACCTTATTTATAACTCAAACCATCCAATGTCCCAAAACAGGAGTGTAATAATTGGCCTAACTGATAGAGCCCTCCAACTTACTAGCCCCCCTTTTAGACACAACACATTAGAAGAAGTCAGAAATGCCTTAATCAATAACAACTACCCCATAAACCTAATAAACAAAGTCATAAAACGACGCACATACAAACTATACAACTCTTCAGATAAACAAAATATAACTCCACCAGAAAAATTCACCACAATACCTTACATACCAAATCTAGCGGAAAACATAAGTAATAACACACCATAAAAACATGTTACAAACCAAACAATCTTCTTGAACAACTTTACACCCCTCTAAAAAGTAAAGACCCCCTGATGAAAAAATCCAATCTCATTTACAGCATCCCTTGTAAAGATTGCAACCAAGAATACATCGGTATGACATCTCAGCTATTAGAAAATAGAATAAACGGCCATAAATACATGGAGAAATCAAACACTGCCTTAAATAAACACATCATCACAGACAACCACAACCCTCACTTTACCAATACAAATATTCTAGCCTACGAAGCCAACGAAGACAAAAGAACTATCAAGGAAATGATATTTATAAAAAAAAGCAAACATGCCATCAACAATAGAACGGACATTAACAATTCAAGTCGAATATACCCATTCCATTAATATGAACAAATTGAATTACGAAAACCCAAGAATAATTATCCCCTCTCAAGAAACCAAAACAGAAATGAACTAAACTTTACCCCAGTCAACCCCAACATTCCGAAGGTCGGACAAATAAACGAAGAACAGGTACACCAACGTTGCCAGCCTCAAAATCAAACATTCCTAATAAGTCTGTCAATCGTCACATCGAAACAACAAAATACACAACACAAACAGAAAACTAATTATAAGAATTTGAAGTTCCACTCTCACCGAAATACAGATATGATATCTAAACATAAAGCAATAAGCTAAAATGTGTAAACAACTAGAAAATGGTTTAATAACCCTGATGCTATGCCAAGGTACGTACCGTAGCAAAAAATGTATAATCAAAACAAACTCACATTACCACCTCAACGGTATCTCTATTGTCCCCTTTCTAATAATGATTGTTTCTTTCAGCAAGGTCGTTAAACAAATTATTACCTACTTATAATGAATAAAAAAAAGCCAATACTGATGAAGCCTCTGGCCAGAGGCGAAACGTCTATCTAAAAACTATCATTTCTCCTATTGAATCTACATCACAAGAACCTCCAAATATATCTGATGCAATTCACACACATATATATATATATATATATATATATATATATATATATATATAGTGTGACACACTTAAGATGAAGACACCCCTGTATTTTAGTCATTTTTGAAAGCAGAGATTGGATTTTTTGTGCAGACATAGACCTCATGGGCCGCACTTTTCGCAATAATGAGCCCGAGTGACAGCCTTAAACCCAGCCTACTGAAATTTTTCTGTAATTTTTTTTTTTAAGTCAAACTTGTAATCAATGGTTCCGGATAAGAAGCTACAGAAATGATATAATAGTCAAAATAAATGAAATAAACGTATTGAAACAACTAAAATTGAAAATTATTATTTTATCAAATGTAAGTTAATCGAATTTAGTCTCCTTCACTAGCCTGTCTCCAATTTTGAGGAATTTTTCAATTATCTGTTGAATATGATTGGTTGCGAATAATACCATTCGCCTAATTTTGGATGGAAAATCGACATTCTCAAAGTTTCAAAGAAGTCTCATATTTTGTGTTTCAACAGTTTTCAATTTGGGCTAGAGTGTCATGAAAACAAATGAACTATTTATACCAAATGTCAGTTTGAAAGTAAATGCGTCAAGAACAGTAACAAAATGTCCATTGAACGTCTAAATTTGCTCATGAATTCAACAGAAGACATCCGCAACGAAATCGTATTCGACATGGAACGGCAACCTCCTTGGATAAACTTTTTACTCAAACCGGAAGTGTATTAAAGAATCGTCCAGCTATTGACAATCCACATCGAAATCGAAGGTACCATGTTGATGATAATATCTTAGCTTCAGTTAGTGCCAATCCCAAAATTAGTTTGCGTGAAAGGTCTGAGCAATTAAATTTGAGTAGAGACAAAATCAGAAGATGTCTCGTTCGTCATAAAATCAAACCTTTTAAACCAAAGTTCTTGCATACATTGAAAGAAGGTGACGAATATAAACGTTTAGATAGTGCTATTGTGCCCAAGCAATTTTTCTAAATGATAGAAATTTCCTAAGAAAAATTTGGTTTACTGATGAGGCTATGTTCACTACCAATAGAATGCTCAAAATTGCAGATACTGGTCTACCGAAAGTCCCCACTGGGTTATAAACTCTAAGGACCACTACTCTCAAAGAGTAAATGTATGGTGTGGTACTTTAGGCGACAGAATAATTGGACCGTTTTTCTTCAATAATACCATTAACACTGAACAACTTTTGAATTTTTTTGGTAATGAATTATGGGAAATCATTGAAAATCTACCCCTCATTGTGCGACAAGAGATTTTACGTTCAGCTAGACGGAGCTTCCGTTCATAATTTTTGGATGTTCGAGAGTGGTTAAACGAACATTTACTATTACGTTGGATTGGTAGAAATTCCACGATACTAGGTCTAAGCTTCACCGCACAGATTATAGGTGTCGCTATCTATAATTTGATGCTTTTCACATTTTTCTACGTACCGATAGGTAATAACTCTACGAGATATCTGATACGAATTTGAAAGAGACCACAGGCCGTCCTGATGATTGGAAAACCATGAAACAGGCTGCAGACGGATGGTGATCTCTCTTGGATTCGTGACAGATTTCTTATATTCTCGTTATTTGTTTTGCGTTACTCAGAACGCACTAGGAGTACGACTATTGGTAGCGTGGGTTGGCCTATGCTGACATCTGTCGGTGACCTATTGATGTGCACGAAATTTCGTGTCTTCAAAATTCCACGATACTAGGTCTAAGCTTCACTGCACAGATTATAGGTGTCGCTATCTATAATTTGATGCTTTCCATATTTTTGTACGTACCGATAGGTAATAACTCTACGAGATATCTGATACGAATTTGAAAGAGACCACAGGATGTCCTGATTATTGGGAAACCGTGAAACAGGCTGTAGACGGATGGTGATCTCTCTTGGATTCGTGACAGATTTCTTATATTCTCGTTATTTGTTTTGCGTTACTCAGAACGCACTAGGAGTACGACTATTGGTATCGTGGGTTGGCCTATGCTGACATCTGTCGGTGACCTATTGATGTGCACGAAATTTCGTGTCTTCAAAATTCCACGATACTAGGTCTAAGCTTCACCGCACAGATTATAGGTGTCGCTATCTATAATTTGATGCTTTTCACACATATATATATATATATATATATATATATATATATATATATTTTGTTCTTGTTCTGTGATTTCTGTTTATATTTTAAAATTTTTAGTGTAAGTGACAAAACCTTGTTTCTTGTAACATTTTAATGTTAAATAAATATCTATCCATCTATCTAATATATTTTCAGTGTGATAATTATGTATTTGTAAGTGGTGTAACCATAGACAAATTAAAAATAAAGAGACTGTTTGAAACATTGGCGATCTTGACCACCAAGTTTTTGGTACGGCCAGTCGCGCATGGAGGCGCTGCCCGCAATCAACAGACGACTGACATGATAATTTTCCAATTTCGACATTTGTCAGAAAATGACAAACCACGTAATAATTTCAGAATTATTCTACTGTTGTCATCGAAAAATTAATTATAGAAATTATACTATGGACTTGAATTATGAACCCAACGTCGAAAATGGAATGTTTTGTTATTCGAGTTGACGCTGAAATTCCTCGAAATATTCTTTCTCAAGGTAAAATATAAGCTGCTTTTCACAAACTGATACTTATTTCCATCCATCAGTTGCAGACATTTTTTCACAAACTGATATATTTCCGTCCATCATTTTCCATTTCCTATCACCATTTGAGGAAGTACGAAGATTATCATCAAAGGTTTGGCCGTTCTCCTTTTGCTAATCAATGAACAAAATTTTGAAGGTTTGTTGTAAATGTTATATGTTTTTATTTTGGTTGATTTGATGATAAGACTGAAGAATATTTTAAATTTTGTTGTTTTTCGGAGTTTTATTATTGTTTTGTCTGTAATTGTACCTTGTCCTAGATACAATAAAATGTGTTTTTATAGTTATTAGTCTTGTTTTATAAGATCTTTAATTTTGTTCTTGATATCATTAAATAAAGATTTAACCACGAACGAACTAACAGATTCTACGAATTGATTACTGTATATATTTTATTGGTGATCGATTTGCCATTCCTGTATTTCATATGATACAACCATTCATATGGAATACAAGAATAACAAATAGATCACTTATAAAATATATACCATATCAATCATATGAAAGTAACACATTTGAAAAACCCGCCTTATTTCAATCGGTCTTACCAACTGTATTTAGTTCGGCCAGTTGCGAGATATGTCGCCACTGTATAAACGTGGTGCCAACTTTTACTGCAGGTTTGACCACTCTCTTTATTTTTAGTTTCTCTATGGGTGTAACCTCTCAGGCACAAGCAATCACTTGCTTCTGTGAGTACACATAATCATTCATTTACATTCATGTTATATTCGATTAATATTGTTGTTCACCTAACCGTAATAAACATATTATTATTTTAGACTAGTAACTTTCACTCACCTACAGCTTGAAGAAGTGCATTCTCGTCATTCATCGATATATATCCGTTGATTCTGAGCCCGAGTCCACAACCTGAATATCTGCATGAGCCCTGTTTCCCTTCGTAGGGGTATTTGTCCTCGTACATTATGCCATTGTCTTTAACATACGCGAAGGCGGATTGCATGTATCCTCCATTGCAGCCGGCGGTTCCGTGAGAGCCTGAACAGTCGACCAATTGTTGTTCACTGAAAGGAGCCGTCATTCCAAGTTTGATGAAGCTTTGTCCTTCCAAAGCTCCGGTCTAGAAGAACGAAAATATTGCCGGGATTACTTTGGGATCAAAATGTTCATAGAAGTCAGCCAACTTAACTGAACAGTAGATTGTGAACCCCCGCCCCAAGATCAGAAAGTATATCGGTATATTGATTTGTTGAAAATATGAACAGGATGTTCATAAAATCAGATGTGGAATCATCTGCGACTGAAAGATAAACTTCAGTCACTATCTTCCATCGTCAAGATAACCTCTTGTGGGGTATTCATGTTGAAAAGGGAAACATTCTCAATGTTTCCCTTTTCAATATATCGTTATGTTTGCAATGATGGTTTATGGTATTTAAATCAATGAGTGTTATCATCATTCTGAGAGTTCATACAAAAGCTCGATTTAATCTCAAAATTATTCAAAAACAATTTGAAAATTTCACGAAACTTCTAAGGCTACATACATAAACATGTCCAGTTACAAATACAAATCGTGAAAAATAATGCTAATAATAATTCCAACCTTATTATTGAAAAATCATTCTGCAACAATTTTTATGACAACATACCCAAAAATGATCAGAATCAGTGAGGAATTGGTAAATTTCTTGAACACCAAACTTTAACAATATTTTAGATGTTTACCTCTTTGGCTCGTCAAGTTTCACGCAAGGCTACAGAATCTATTGAAACAGAATCATAAGTTCATCGAATTTCATTTCACACCCATAATATATATATATATATATATATATATATATATATATATATACACATATATATATACAGGGTGTAACTGAATAAGTGTAAAACATTTGAGGAGGTGATTCCTCATCGAAAAAAAGATAGGATCTTTCATATAAAGAAACTTCATTGGAGCATCCCTTGTTAAGATACAGCCCCTTAAAGGGGGTACATAAAATTTGTATAACAATTTTTTTCACAAGCACTGAAAAAGTTACAATATTGAAATTAACCTGACGTTTTGTACTACCAAAAAGACACTTAGCCAGTAATTTATTTGGTTTACCCCATGGTTGTAAGGGGTGAAAAACGCAACCCCTAAAATTTATTTCCAATGTAACTTTTTGTCTTATTATTTGTTTACCATTTAAAAATTTATTTCCGATAGCCTGTTTCATTCTAAACAAAAAATGTCTCTTGGGTTTTTTGTCCAAAATAAACCAGTAAGCAGCAAAACATTATTTTACGAACAACTACAGAGATACATCGTCATAAATGCGAAAATACGAAACTAATCTATCTAGTAGGTCGCTATTAGCGATAGTGACAATTAAATTGGTATGACGCTGTCAGTTTGGGAATTTTCGAAATTGAATTAATACTAATTGTGTGTTGTTGTTCTGTTCTTAATTTGTTACTTTAATAATTCACTTGTTAATAAAATGGCATACACAAATGAGGAAATGGCTGATATGCATTACGTTTACGGTCTGTCTGGGTTAGAAGCTTCTAGAAGATATGCTGAAATGTATCCTCAACGGCAGCATCCTTCACATAGAATATTTGCTCGACTTCATCAACGATTACGAGAATATGGTTCATTCGACAAAAGAACGCAGGATTGTGGTCGCCATCGAGAAATACGAACACCACAGCTTGAGGAAGCAGTACTTAATTTGATTGAAGAACAACCTACTACCAGTACTAGAAAGATTGCTTTCCAGCTAAATGTTGATCATATGACGGTATTTCGAATTTTAAAGGAACAACTCTTATACCCTTACCATCTGCAACGAGTACAGGCACTGTTACCGCGAGACTTTCCGAACCGTCTTGAATTTTGCAATTGGATGCTGGAAATGATTAGAAGAAATTGTGACTTTCTGAAGACGATAGAATTCACAGACGAATGTAGTTTTTCTCGGGACAAGATTATTAATTTTCATAATTACCACATATGGGCTGATGAAAACCCTCACGCTATTGTCGAAACTAGCCATCAAGAACAGTTTTCTCTTAACGTGTGGCTCGGGTTATTGGGGATGATTTAATTGGGCCTCATTTTCTACCTCCTCGATTAAATGGTGAGGCATACGTTCAATTTTAAGAGAAGTGCATCCAGTACTGCTGGAGGAAGTTCCTTTGGGCGTCAGAAGGGATATGTTTTTTATGCATGATGGGGCTCCCGCCCATTTTAGTCAAGTAGCACGTCAGCATTTAACTGAAACATATGCAAATCAGTGGATAGGTCGAGGAGGACCACATAAATGGCCCGCTCGATCCCCGGATCTCAATCCTCGATTTCTTATTTGGGGCCATTCACAGCATTTGGTATATCGTACTCCTGTTCGCGATGTAGAGGACTTGAGAAACCGCATCATCGATGCGTGCAGGGTAATCAGAGAGACTCCAGGAATATTTGAGCGAATACGTGGCTCAATGCGCCGACGTCTAGACGCATGCGTAATGTTTGAAGGTAGACATATTGAACATTCACTATGATTTCTACATGTTGTGTGTTTTGTTATTAATAACTTAGTTTTGTTTATTACCCTTTAATCGTTTAATGCAGGTACTAACTACAAAATAACAATAAATCCAGTTCGCATTTATGACGATGTATCTCTGTAGTTGTTCGTAAAATAATGTTTTGCTGCTCACTGGTTTATTTTGGGCAAAAAACCCAAGAGACATTTTTTGTTTAGAATGAAACAGGCTATCGGAATAAATTTTTAAATGGTAAACAAATAATAAGACAAAAAGTTACATTGGAAATAAATTTTAGGGGTTGCGTTTTTCCCTTACAACCATGGGGTAAAACCAAATAAATTACTGGCTAAGTGTCTTTTGGTAGTACAAAACCTCAGGTTAATTTCAATATTGTAACTTTTTCAGTGCTTGTGAAAAAAAATTGTTATACAAATTTTATGTACCCCTTTAAGGGGCTGTATCTTAACAAGGGATGCTCCAATGAAGTTTTTTTATATGAAAGATCCTATCTTTTTTTCGATGAGGAATCACCTCCTTAAATGCTTTACACTTATTCAGTTACACCCTGTATATATATATATATATATATATATATATATATATTTATATATATATGGAATAAATTCATTTTCAGCCTTATGTATTTTTTTTAAAAACCGGAAAGGTAGATTTCTATTGTCAATTTGACAATTTACAGTATGGGAATATTACCCCCTCTGAGTAATGAGCACCTCCTCAAAAATTTTAAATGAGAAAGGGAGTCGTGTGGCACCTTGTTCGAAAGGGATTTCCATTCTCTGTTCAACAATATAAATTTTTTCAATTTTGATGCAATCATAAATGAGAATGTTCATTTTGAAAATGTAAAATTCTGATACTCTACGTAGAATGAAGGAAATAATGTAATATAATGTTTGGGAAGTATTTTTCAATTAATTTTACAATTGAATTAGATGTTCAAAATGACCACCATTCACTTCTTGACAATAAGCAATCGATCTTGGAATTCTGGTACAACATTTTGTAGGACCTCAGGGGTTATGTTGTTAATTTCTTCCGTTATCCTAACTTTTGAATCTGCAATATTGTCTGGTCTAAAGAAATATACTTTTGATTTCAAATAACCCCATAAGAAATAATCATATATATTATCATCCGTTTTGCTAAATGTCAGGAAAAAGTGGTTCAAGACACCAAAAAATTATTCACAAAACCCACATAAATAATGTAATGTCAATCAGGTAGACTACTGTTAATTTGATAATTATATGAAACATATTCGGGTGTGTAATATGAAAATTATTTGGGTGTGTAATTGATTTACCTATAGCTCATTTATCCGAAACTCAAAGAATATATATTTCAATTATGATTGGATGCGGTAATAAAACAAAAACTCAAAAGAAAGTTTGTGAAATGTTTAATAATAAATACCCTGGTCAACACGTCCCACAGTCTACAGTTAGCAAAATAGAAACAAAATTTCGTAAAACTGGACATGTAAAAACTATAAAAACCAGGTCGAAATGTTGAAATTAGGATGAGGAAAAAAAGTTAGATGTACTGTTAGCGATTGAGGAAAATCCGCATATGACAAGTAGACAACTTGCTGCCGACAATGATGTAAGTAAATCATCGATATTGAGAGCTTTACATAAAGAAAAATACCATCCTCATAAAGTTCAGTTGGTCAGGAGTTACATGAGGATGATGCTGCTAGAAGGCAACAATTCTGTGAACTCATGATGGACAGAATGGAAGCAGATTTGCAGTTCATAAACAAAATTGTTTTTTCTGATGAAGCTACTTTTCAATTAAATGGAACGGTTAATAGACAAAACTGTAGATATTGGAGCAAAGAAAATTCTTATTGGATGTGTGAGGCTCACACACAATATCCTAAAAAAGTGAACGTTTGGGCTGGTATCATTAACAACAAACTTATTGGACCTCATTTTTTTGAAGGCACAGTTAATGGTGAGGTTTATTTAGATTTTTTATGAACTTTTTACAGCTTTTACAGACTTTTTCCTGATGTTAATAATCCAAATGCAATAGATTGATCAATTTGGTACCAACAAGACGGAGCTCCACCGCATTACAAACGTAATGTTAGAGATTATTTGAACGAAGTTTTTCCCAATAGGTGGATTGGCAGACGTGGAACGATTGCATGGCCGCCTAGATTCCCCGATTTGACTCCTCTCGGTTACTTCTTATGGGGTTATTTGGAATCAAAAGTATATTTCTTTAGACCAGACAATATTGCAGATTCAAAAGTTAACAACATAACCCTTGAGGTCCTACAAAATGTTGTAAGAGAATTCCAAGATCGACTTGCTTATTGTCAAGTAGCGAATGGTGGTCATTTCGAACATTCAATTCAATTGTAAAATAAATTGAGAAATACTTCCCAAACATTGCGTGACATTATTTCCTTAATTCTACGTAAAGTATAAAAAATTTACATTTTCAAAATGAATTTTCATGATTGCACCAAATTTGATAAACATAATATTGCTGAACAGAGAACGAAAATCCCTTTCGAACAAGGTGCCACACGACAACCCTTCTCATTTAATTTTTTTGCGATGGTGCTCATAATTCAGAGGGGGTTCAAGAAAGGGAGTAGATATGCTATGCCGGTTCTGGGCCACCCTTAGGTGGCCCAGAACCGGCATAGCTCCACACGCTCTCCGGTTACTCCCGCCACATGGCACCGCTACTGGTTTGGGACCTGTCACTGAGGTCTGAGACAGCTGGGAACGGGGGGATCGTTTTGGGGCCCAACCATATATATAAAAAAAAAACATGGCCTGCGCTAAGAGAAAAAAACATGGCCGCCTATCATGAGAAAAAAAAAACATGGCGGGTGTAGGTTAGGAATTTCAAGATGTCTGTTATATGGGGGCCTTGCCTGGGGGTGTTATTGACATCGGTAGACTACCACGGAGGTCTGAGACAGGTTGAAGATAGCTGGAGGTAATATGGGGGCCCAACGATGTATATAGAAAAAATATGGCGACTATAGGTTAGGAATTTCAAGATGGCCGTTATGGGGGCCGACTCTCTTGGGGTATTTATCGGTATCGGGAGACTCTTACGGAGGTCTGAGATATGTGTGAAAGCCGCATTGGGGCCTAAACATGTATAGAAAATAAAATATAGCGGTTGTAGGTTAAGTGTGAAAAAACTTATGTTATGGGGGCTGAGGAGCCTGTAGGATATTCAGCAGCCTCTGGAGGTTGCCACTAAGGCCTGCTGGCGTACGTTATGAAGGCATGTGGCCGTATTGGAGCCGCAGTCACTCATTAGAAAAAAGTATGACGGTTTTAGGTTAAAAATTTGATTATCCGTTATGGGGGCCGACTCGACTAGAATGTTTAATGATCTCGGTTGACTACTACGGAGCTCTGATATATGTGAGGTTAGCATGTGAGAAAGCCGCATTGCGGTCCAATCATCCATAGAAAAATTACGGTTTGAGGTTAATGATTCCACTAATATTCAATATTGGAAGACCGACCCGCCTGGGGACGTTTAATGGTCTCTGGAGCATGTCACTGATCTTTGACGCATTCATGGGGGTCTGGGAACTCAACCATATATGAAAAGAAAAAAGATGACCGTTCAACGTTAACAAAAACATGCGATAGCTCTCTCCATACGCTGACGTTTGATATGTTTGAAAATACTTTTCGCAGCCAATGATTGCATCATAATTTGACCTTGACTGTGCAAAATATTCCCACGGTTCGAGCGTGCCGATTCTAAGAATTCCCCATCTTTATTGCTTCTCGGAATTAGCTAACGACTGAAAAATTCCAAGAATTGGATAATGGTGTCAGCGAATTTCTCAGAAATCCATATCCGCCAACACCTGAATAAACAATGAATTCCGAGAATTATGTCTCGCCACTGATTCTGAGAAATTAATTGCGTCGTAGTTTTATGTTTCTGTTCAATAATGGTATCATCATTCGAAATTTCCATAGTACAGTCAATCTCAGACATTTTACGCAGCCGAATTTCCTAATTTTTTTCCCAATGACAAAGAGGTTGGATATTTTCCATTTTCGGTGGAATTCAGTTCTTGTATCATTCACTAGGTGGCGTCACTATCGTTCAACCTTACACCCTACCGATTTGTGTTTTTTGAGAAAATCGTCATTTTTTCCATCTTGTGTTAGTCAATATGGGAGCGCTCGTGAAAAAAATACTTAAGTCTTTTGCCCTGTTCAATTGGTTCATTATTGTTCCGGACGCCAAAGAGATAAGACGTATATCTTCAGAGTAACTGTGTGATCAAGAAATATCACAAAATGTATGTTTCCTATACATGTACAGGATGTTGGCGATCGTTATGTTATTTCATTGAAAATTCTCTCAGATGGGGATATAGGAAAACCAAAATGCAGCGCTGCGACATATGTCAACGTATCACATTATGGATGATAAATGAAGAATAATCAATATGGGAAAAATGGACATTATTGTTTGAAATATAGAAGAGAGTAAAAGTTGTAGAGTGTATTCTTTCAAATTAACCCAACCTAACCAATTTTTTTTTGCGTCCAATGCTATTAAACAAAAGAATAAGTTCTGCAAACATTGAAAACCGACTATGGTGTGCTAAACACCTTCGAAAAAAACAAAAAACAAAATTCATAGTCGATAGAGATTTGTATTCAAATCTACATATAGTTTCGAGTGGGTTGTTCCCAACATGAACGTCACATATATACCTGATGACTCAGATAAAGGGTATACTCTTTGAACAATTTGGTGAGTCACCTCGAATACTTTCTCGATAAACAGGAGCTTGAACTTCTTACAGATGTTGACATGCTCCTGTTTATCGAGAAAGGTATTCGAGGTGGACTTAGCCAAATTTGCTCGAAGAGTATTTCGGTTTTATTCAATTCTACAGCTGTTAAATTTTAATTGATTATTGTGCCGAAACCTGGACTCGAACCAGGGTCCTCTAGATTATGAGTCTAACGCTCTACCAACTGAGCTATTTCGGCTTACAATCATATGCATACAATAAAGTTTATAACGACAACCATTCATATGGCTTGCGACAAATGTTGAGTGACTATTAGCCTGAAAAGTTATGGGCGAGGGGACATAATATAACTATTTCGAGAAAAAAAATTTCCATAATCCTAAGGAAACTGTCATAAGAGCCTGTGTATTAGAGAGGAGGGAGATAGTGAATATTCTCTAGATCTAGGGAAAATATCAAAAAAGGTAATAACCCCCAACCATCATGGCTGAAGCTGAGCAACAACAAGAAGTGTCAGAACAGCCCAAGGTAATTTGAACAAAAAATAAAAAATGAATCTCCTTGCAGAACATCTATTTTTACAGACTCGAGTGAATATAACCGTAATTGGCTATTAGCTTGGATTGGGGAAGTTGACATCTGACCAATGCATTTGAATCCTACGTTTTTTTTTCTCTTTAAACCCAACGTTCACTTGAAGATTTATTCTCCTCCAATACTCTAAAAATTCAATTTGTCCGCATCGACCTGTCTCGCGGATACCAACATCATTTACATGGATATGAGATTTCTTTGGGACAATTTCGAAAGATAGGTAAATATTGGACAATCCTCGAACATTGAACGATTCTGATATTATTCACCACTGACTCCCTCTAATATTCTCCTCCAATACTCTAAAAATTCAATTTGTCCGGATCGACCTGTCTCGCGGATACCAACATCATTATCATAAAGATGGCAATTCTATGAAAGAATTTCGTAAGATAGGCGAACGATGGACGATCCTCGAACATTGAACGATTCTGATATTATTCACCACTGACTCCCTCTAATATTCTCCTCCAATACTCTAAAAATTCAATTTGTCTGGATCGACCTGTCTCGCGGATACCAACATCATTATCATGGAGATGGCATTTCTATGGAAGAATTTCGTAAGAGAGGCGACGTTGGGCGATCCTCAAACATTGAACGATTCCGATATTATTTACGGCTAATCCTCGAACCAACATGAAGACTGACGTCACAGCGATGACATCACTAGTTATATAGATTTCAGCTGAGGTTCGATGGGGTGGTGGTGTATGCTCATATCTTATATGTAAGGAGGTATATTTGTTGTGTTGTGTTGAGCAACTAGAACGTGTTGATTGTGTTGTGTTGGACAACTTGAACGTGTTGGTTGTGTTGTGTTGGGCAACTAGAACATGTTGGTTGTGTTGAGCAACTAGACTGTTGGGTGGAGAATTCTTCCATTATCCTACTGGAAACTCCCATAAGAGTCTTGTGTTATAGAGAGATAGAGATAGTGATTATTCCCTAGATCTAGGGAAAATTATCAAAATGGGTCAAAGACCAACCAACCCCGCCCAACCAGTATGGCTGAAGCTGAGCAACAACAACAAGAAGTGCCAGAACAGTCCAAAGTAATTTTAACCAAACAAAAATTAATCAGAACCTTGCGAAACACCCATTTTTACAGACTCCTCCAATACTCTAATAAAATCAATTTGTCTGCATCGTCCTGCCTCGCGGATACCAACATCATTTTCATGGATATGACATTTCTATGGAAGAATTTCGTAAGAGAGGCGACGTTGGGCGATCCTCAAACATTGAACGATTCTAATATTATTTACGGCTAACCCTCGTACACCAACATGAAGACTGACGTCACAGCGATGTCGTCACTAGTTATATAGATTTCGGCTGAAGTTCGAAGGGGTGGCGGTCTATGCTCATATTTGAAATTGAGGGGTGTTGCCGGGGGTGGGTGTTGCCGGGTGTTGCCGGGTGTTTGCCGGGTGTTGCCGGGTGTTGCCGGGTGTTGCCGGGTGTGCCGGGTGTTGCCGGGTGTTGCCGGGTGTTGCCGGGTGTTGCCGGGTGTTGCCGGGTGTTGCCGGGTGTTGCCGGGTGTTGCCGGGTGTTGCCGGGTGTTGCCGGGTGTTGCCGGGTGTTGCCGGGTGTTGCGGGTGTTCCTGGGTGTTGAGGATTTCATCAGAACATGAAGATTCGAACGCGAAGTGACAGTTGCAGTTCGACGTCGAGATCAGAACTGCACTGCTAGCGCTGATATAACTTCTAAAGCAAATTTGACGGTTGATTTCACCAATCAAGAAATTAAGAATTATAATCAATTATAAGACTGATTCTGAAGCAACTACGCAAACACCGTGATTTCACCTCGGAAAATCAATGCAACACCTGGAAGACATCTCTGGCAACACCGGCAACACCGGCAACACCGGCAACACCCGGCAACACCCGGCAACACCCGGCAACACCCGGCAACACCCGGCAACACCCGGCAACACCCGGCAACACAACACCCACACACACCCGGCAACACCCCCCTCAATTCAAATAGAGCATAGACCGCCACCCTTCGAACTTCAGCCGAAATCTATATAACTAGTGACGACATCGCTGTGACGTCAGTCTTCATGTTGGTGTACGAGGGTTAGCCGTAAATAATATTAGAATCGTTCAATGTTTGAGGATCGCCCAACGTCGCCTCTCTTACGAAATTCTTCCATAGAAATGTCATATCCATGAAAATGATGTTGGTATCCGCGAGGCAGGACGATGCAGACAAATTGATTTTATTAGAGTATTGGAGGAGTCTGTAAAAATGGGTGTTTCGCAAGGTTCTGATTAATTTTTGTTTGGTTAAAATTACTTTGGACTGTTCTGGCACTTCTTGTTGTTGTTGCTCAGCTTCAGCCATACTGGTTGGGCGGGTTGGTTGGTCTTTGACCCATTTTGATAATTTTCCCTAGATCTAGGGAATAATCACTATCTCTATCTCTCTATAACACAAGACTCTATGGGAGTTTCCAGTAGGATTATGGAAGAATTCTCCACCCAACAGTCTAGTTGCTCAACACAACCAACATGTTCTAGTTGTCCAACACAACACAACCAACACGTTCAAGTTGTCCAACACAACACAATCAACACGTTCTAGTTGCTCCAACACAACACAACAAATATACCTCCCTACATATAAGATATAGCATACACCACCACCCCATCGAACCTCAGCTGAAATCTATATAACTAGTGATGTCATCGCTGTGACGTCAGTCTTCATGTTGGTGTTCGAGGATTAGCCGTAAATAATATCGGAATCGTTCAATGTTTGAGGATCGCCCAACGTTACCTATCTTTCGAAATTGTCCCAATGAAATCTCATATCCATGTAAATGATGTTGGTATCCGCGAGACAGGTCGATGCGGACAAATTGAATTTTAGAGTTTTGGGAGGAGAATAAATCTTCAAGTGAACGTTGGGTTTAAAGAGAAAAAAACGTAGGATTCAAATGCATTGGTCAGACGTCAACTTCCCAGTCCAAGCTAATAGCCAATTACGGTTATATTCACTCGAGTCTGTAAAAATAGATGTTCTGCAAGGAGATTCATTTTTTTTTTGTTCAAATTACCTTGGGCTGTTCTGACACTTCTTGTTGTTGCTCAGCTTCAGCCATGATGGTCGAGGTAGGTTAGTTACCACGTTGACCATTTTGATAATTTTCCCTAGATCTAGAGAATAATCACTATCTCCATCACTCTCTAACACACAGGCTCTTATGGCAGTTTCCTGTAGGATTATGGTAGAATTCCCTAGATTTCAGATACTTTTTTCTCGAAATAGTTATATTATGTCCCCTCGCCCATAACTTTTCAGGCTAATAGTCACTCAACATTTGTCGCAAGCCATATGAATGGTTGTCGTTATAAACTTTATTGTATGCATATGATTGTAAGCCGAAATAGCTCAGTTGGTAGAGCGTTAGACTCATAATCTAGAGGACCCTGGTTCGAGTCCAGGTTTCGGCACAATAATCAATTAAAATTTAACAGCTGTAGAATTGAATAAAACCGAAATACTCTTCGAGCAAATTTGGCTAAGTCCACCTCGAATACCTTTCTCGATAAACAGGAGCATGTCAACATCTGTAAGAAGTTCAAGCTCCTGTTTATCGAGAAAGGTATTCGAGGTGGACTCAGCCAAATTTGTTCAAAGAGTATACCCTTTATCTGAGTCATCAGGTATATATGTGACGTTCATGTTGGGAACAACCCACTCGAAACTATATGTAGATTTGAATACAAATCTCTATCGACTATGAATTTTGTTTTTTGTTTTTTTCGAAGGTGTTTAGCACACCATAGTCGGTTTTCAATGTTTGCAGAACTTATTCTTTTGTTTAATAGCATTGGACGCAAAAAAATTGGTTAGGTTGGGTTAATTTGAAAGAATACACTCTACAACTTTTACTCTCTTCTATATTTCAAACAATAATGTCCATTTTTCCCATATTGATTATTCTTCATTTATCATCCATAATGTGATACGTTATTCTTTTGTTTAATAGCATTGGACGCAAAAAAATTGGTTAGGTTGGGTTAATTTGAAAGAATACACTCTACAACTTTTACTCTCTTCTATATTTCAAACAATAATGTCCATTTTTCCCATATTGATTATTCTTCATTTATCATCCATAATGTGATACGTTGACATATGTCGCAGCGCTGCATTTTGGTTTTCCTATATCCCCATCTGAGAGAATTTTCAATGAAATAACATAACGATCGCCAACATCCTGTACATGTATAGGAAACATACATTTTGTGATATTTCTTGATCACACAGTTACTCTGAAGATATACGTCTTATCTCTTTGGCGTCCGGAACAATAATGAACCAATTGAACAGGGCAAAAGACTTAAGTATTTTTTCACGAGCGCTCCCATATTGACTAACACAAGATGGAAAAAATGACGATTTCTCAAAACACAAATCGGTAGGGTGTAAGGTTGAACGATAGTGACGCCACCTAGTGAATGATACAAGAACTGAATTCCACCGAAAATGGAAAATATCCAACCTCTTTGTCATTGGGAAAAAATTAGGAAATTCGGCTGCGTAAAATGTCTGAGATTGACTGTACTATGGAAATTTCGAATGATGATACCATTATTGAACAGAAACATAAAACTACGACGCAATTAATTCCTCAGAATCAGTGGCGAGACATAATTCTCGGAATTGATTGTTTATTCAGGTGTTGGCGGATATGGATTTCTGAGAAATTCGCTGACACCATTATCCAATTCTTGGAATTTTTCAGTCGTTAGCTAATTCCGAGAAGCAATAAAGATGGGGAATTCTTAGAATCGGCACGCTCGAACCGTGGGAATATTTTGCACAGTCAAGGTCAAATTATGATGCAATCATTGGCTGCGAAAAGTATTTTCAAACATATCAAACGTCAGCGTATGGAGAGAGGCTATCGCATGTTTTTTGTTAACGTTGAACGGTCATCTTTTTTTCTTTTTATATATGGTTGAGTTCCCAGACCCCCATGAATGCGTCAAAGATCAGTGACATGCTCCAGAGACCATTAAACGTCCCCAGGCGGGTCGGTCTTCCAAATATTGGAAAAAAATTTTTCTATCCGTAGTGTCAACCGAGATCATTAAACATTTAGTCGAGCGGCCCTCATAACGGATAATCAAATTTTTAACCTAAAACCGTCATACTTTTTTCTATGAGTGACTGCGGCTCCAATACGGCCACATGCCTTCATAACGTACGCCAGCAGGCCTTAGTGGCAACCTCCAGAGGCTGCTGAATATCCTACAGGCTCCTCAGCCCCCATAACATAAGTTTTTTCACACTTAACCTACAACCGCTATATTTTATTTTCTATACATGTTTAGGCCCCAATGCGGCTTTCACACATATCTCAGACCTCCGTAAGAGTCTCCCGATACCGATAAATACCCCAAGAGAGTCGGCCCCCATAACGGCCATCTTGAAATTCCTAACCTATAGTCGCCATATTTTTTCTATATATGGTTGGCCCCCAATGCGGCTTCCAGTTGTCACAGGCCTCCGTGGCAACCTCCAGATACCGCTGAAGAATCCAGTCGTTACCCCCCATAAATTACATCTTGAAATTCTTGACCTACAACCACCATATTTTTCTCT
Source organism: Gonioctena quinquepunctata (assembly GCA_018342105.1). Lineage (NCBI taxonomy): Eukaryota > Metazoa > Arthropoda > Insecta > Coleoptera > Chrysomelidae > Gonioctena > Gonioctena quinquepunctata. The sequence goes on along the minus strand of JAFIRS010003764.1, from coordinate 28,426 downwards.
ATACATGGCTGGGGCCCCCATAACGTCACGAGACATCTCACACCTACGTGGCAGCCTCCAGATACCGCTGAAGAACCCAGTCGTTACCCCCCCATAGCAGACATCTTGAATTTCCTAACCTACAGCCGCCATATTTTTTCTATATACATCGTTGGGCCCCCATATTACCTCCAGCTATCTTCAACCTGTCTCAGACCTCCGTGGTAGTCTACCGATGTCAATAAACACCCCCAGGCAAGGCCCCCATATAACAGACATCTTGAAATTCCTAACCTACACCCGCCATGTTTTTTTTTTTCTCATGATAGGCGGCCATGTTTTTTTCTCTTAGCGCAGGCCATGTTTTTTTTTTATATATATGGTTGGGCCCCAAAACGATCCCCCCGTTCCCAGCTGTCTCAGACCTCAGTGACAGGTCCCAAACCAGTAGCGGTGCCATGTGGCGGGAGTAACCGGAGAGCGTGTGGAGCTATGCCGGTTCTGGGCCACCTAAGGGTGGCCCAGAACCGGCATAGCATATCTACTAAAGGGGTAATATTTTCATACTGTTAATTGTCAAATTGACAATAGAATTCGTAATGTTATTACATATCAAATAATTCAGAAGATCCAATCTTGATAGATTCCTATAAAAAACACAAGAACATTAATAAAAGAATAAATGATTTGAAAAAGGTAGATAACATTAACAGAATAGATACTGCATCGAACAAAAGCAAAAAACTGTGGAGAATAGTAAATGACAGGCTAGGGAAGAAAACATCAAAACATAATATCAATCTGATGCATAACAATAATATTATAAGTGATGTTACCGAAATCAGTAATTTATTTGTGAATTATTTCACAACATCTGTGCATGAAAAACTAGATACATACATACGGAAATAACAAATCCCTGGCATACACAATACCAAAACAAAACATTGAACATACAGTTTTTCTGGAACCTTTTACAAGCACAGAGGTAATCCAAATAATAAACAATTTGAAAAACAAAAACTCAATGGGATGGACGAAATCTCTATCAAACTATTGAAGTTTTGCAAAAAGGCACTATCAGAATCCATAGCCTTTCTTTTGAACAAATCTATAGAGTTAGCACAGTTTCCGGATGATATAAAGCTTGGTAAAGTGATCCCAGTATATAAAAAAAATAATCCACAAACAGCCGAAAACTATAGACCCATAGTACTACTCAGTCATCTTTCCAAACTAACTGAAAAAGGTATTGCATATAGGTTATACAATTTTCTTGAAAAATACAATATTCTATCCCCTTCTCAATTTGGATATCGAACAGCAAAATCAACTGAACTAGCCACCATAGAATTTACTCAGACTATCTATAAAAATCTAGATACAGGAAGGAAAGTAGCTGGTGTTTTCTTTGACCTAACTGCAGCCTTTGACTGCGTAAATCATCAGTATCTTCTTAACAAACTATCAACACTAGGGATCAGGGGGAACCTGCTGAAGTGGATAGAATCATATATATCCAACAGAAAAATTAGTGTGTCTATAAAAGAGGTATTGTCAACCGAAAAATGTGTCGATATTGGTGTGCCTCAAGGCTCTGTATTGGGGCCACTTCTATTCTTAATTTTTGTGGACGACCTTCCAGATTATATTACAGAAGGGCAGATTTTTATGTACGCTGATGACACTTCTGTGATAATCGAGGCATCAACCATAAGAGAATTAGATCTAAAAATGGAAAAAATCACAAAACAGTTTGAATCCTGGTGTCAACAAAATTCACTCATGGTAAATAAATCAAAATCGGTATGTGTTTATTTTTCCAATATGAACAGCGACATAACCCCCACAATAAACAGTATAGAATTCAAAGGCAGCACAAAATTTCTAGGAACTGTCATAGACAGCAAACTACACTTGACACTGGAAATAGACAATATATGTTCCAAACTTGCGAGAGCAACCTTCGCGATCTTGAACCTGAAGAAGGAAATAGATATGAAAAATCTAATAACAGCTTACTACTCCTTAGCATACTCGGTAATGAGTTACAACATAGTCGTTTGGGGCCAATCAACGGATGTTTCTAGAGTCTTCACTATGCAAAAAAGAATAATAAGAATAATTTTCAACATGGGCTACAGAGATTCATGCAGAACAGTCCTGAAAAAAAACAAAATACTTTACCTAACAAGCATCTACCTATTCAAAATATCATGTTATATGTACACAAATAAAAATAACTTCCTTAAGAACAGCAACGTGCATAATTATAAAACTAGAAATGCTGAAAAGCTACATCTCACTAAATGCAACCTCAGTAAATTTAAAAAATCACCAAAGTATGCAGGTCCCGAAGTTTTCAATAAATTCCCGGAAAATATAAAGAGTTTAAAATCATATCAAGCATTCAGAAAAGCATTAAAAGAATACTTAGTAGAAAAATGTTTTTATAATCTTGCAGAATTCATGCAATAAATTAGCTACTAAGGGTACTGTCATTTCCAACCTATGATTAGATAACAAATAACAAATGATTGGCAGTTAATCAAGATACTTCACACCACTTATTCGATCCAAGTGTATATCCAAAGCTTTAATCTACTCTCTATCTTAACAAGTATATATGCAATATTATATGAAAAAGCAAACATACTCATTTATACATGAACGTGTCAGTTTGTATTAACTGTATTTGACGAAACCTACTTTAAGTGTTCTTGGTAAATAAAGATTTATTTATTATTCATTTATTTATTATTGTTTCAGGTTTTTTCAAACAAATACATAATAACGCTAAAATTTTATTTATATCATACTCATGGACCGCACTGTATATATATAAATAAATATATATATATATATATATATATAAAAAAAAAACTATGAATTTGAAATAAACTTTGTAGAAAGGATATTCCTTGAGGTGCGAGTGCTATTGTTTAATTTTTATATATATTACTAGTAGTGGGTCATAGTGATATGATTTTGAAAAATTCCTCAATCACGAAATGGTGATTAGTTCGCTGTCTTCATTTAACCTCACCTTAGTAAGTTCTATAGATTTGTTTAAAATCGTATTTCACAATTGTGTTTTCTTTTTTCTCCACAGCTTGTCTTGATAATGAAAATAAACATTTTCGAAAGCTTGACTAAATAAGAAAGAGTTTTACTTTTTCTCATAGGCCATTATTTTGACTGCAACCTCAAGGAATATCCTTTCTACAAAGTTTATTTCAAATTCATAGTTTTTTTCAACTAGTCCAGTCACGAGACTACCCTTTCTTCTATATATATATATATATATATATATATATATATATATATATATATATATATATATATATTATTACAATTATAATTAATTTCACATCTATATAATTTTTCTCTTTCTTCGTATTTTTATTTTTATTCTTTATTATTATTTATTAAGGTGCAAGAGTAAGAATGGTTAATACCAATCTTCTAACCTATTGACAGGTTTAATTTTTTTTCTTTCCCTAAATGTATCTAGATATATAAATGTATATTATTATTATTTTTATATATATATATATACAGAGTGACCCATTTGAAAGCGGGCCATCTCTCTAAAACTGTTATCAGTTATCCGATTCCGAAGTTTTTTTTTTCAGTAGATAGAGCATCGATAGTTCTAATTGAATGACATGAATTCGAAATAAAAATAAAAATTTCACAGCCTATTTCGAATTTTTTTCAAGGTCAAAAATCCAAAAAACGTACTAGCGATTTTTTTTAATAAAATTTGACGACGCCACTTGATTTGTGATGCTTTCAAATGGGTGCGACCAAAATTTCACGATAATTTTTTTTTTAACAGGAATATAGCATGAGTAAAATATTCATATCAATATCGAAATAATTCAAATAGTTGTCATATAAATCACAATTTTGTAAATAATATTGTTTAAAATAATCCTTCAGAACATAACTCTATGCGGAATATGTTATGTCTCTTAGAACACTGAAGTTTGTTGTCAAAGAATAGAAATGCACATCTTTACATCCAATAATATAATTACCAATATAAATAACATAAATGGACTACTACAAAAGAATGTGCCTACACATTAAATTTTGGACTGTTCAACCAAATCTCTATTTAACTCCATACATTTATCGTACCGTTTTCTAATGTTAACCATAACATTAGGTAATTGGTTTGGGGTGATATCTCTGCAAGCCTGTCCTATTCTTTCACGCAGTTCCTCTTCGCTCATTGGGCGAGTTTTGTAAACTTTTTCTTTAACGAAGCCCCATAAAAAAAAAAACAATGGAGTCAAGTTCGGGGATCTGGGGGGAAACTCGATCAATGCACTATTTCGCCCTATCCACCGATTAGGAAAATTTTCTTCCAACCAATCTCTCACAATCCTGCTAATGTGGATAGAACAGCCATCTGATTGAAATAGAGGATGAGCCTCTTTTGCCAGTGGAAGTTCATCCATAGTGTTGAAAAATTCGTTATTCAAAAAATTCCAAAAATTTTGACCATTCAAAGTGCTTTCTTAAAAAAGGGGCCAATTATTTTGGTATGTAATATTCCATAGCAAACGTTTATTTTTTGTGAGTAGTCTTCTGCAATTTATTATCCAATGTGGATTTTCTTCCGTCCAGTACCTTGTATTTTGAGAATTAACTGTTTCATTGGTTTTGAATAATATTGCCTCGTCACTGAACAAAATTTTTTTCAGAAAATTCCTGTTATTTAGATATTCTCCTTGAGCTCATAAACTATACTCCATCCTCTTTTCATTATCGCTTTCTTCTAAGGTGTGAAGAAACTTTGGTTTAAAGGGCTTCATCTTATTATATTTCCCAAGATTTCTCCTTATTGTTTCACGCGGTAAGTTAATGTCCAAACTTGCAATTCTCACACTTGTTTTCGGATAATTTGAAATAATTTCGAATTCGTTTAGGATTATTTTGTCTCTGTCTTTGTACAATATTACTATTCTTCAGAATATGTTTACAAACAGCTCCATAATGATTGAAAATTTGGTTTATTCGGCTCTGCTAATATTTCGACGCTCCGGATGCATGTTATTGAAAATTCTACATACTTCCCTTTCGAATCTGTCGTTGTTACCACGAAGTCTTACTATTTCAATTTTCTCCTGCAAAGTCAAATTAGCAGCCATGCTTCTTTATTAGTGTAGGTACTTGAGGAGTTAGAAACTTCACTATTAACACTGACAAATTTGTGTCTTTTCGTCTATTGTTCTGATGACTTGTCATCTCTATAGCAACTAAAGTTACAAAGCCTCCTAATAAAAATAATATTTTTGAAATGTGGTATCCCAAGCATGTTTGAATGAAACCAAGATTGATATTTGGAATAACTGTCAACCACCAAAGAGGAACTGCGTGAAAGAATAAGGCAGGCTTGCACAGATATTACCCCAAACCAATGATCGAATGTTGATCGAATCTCATGGTTAGTTCGCATTGAAAAATGGTAGAATAAATGTATCGAATTAAATCGAGATTTGGTTGAGAAGTACGAAAATTAATGTGCAGGCACTCTCATTTCAATCCATTCTCTTGTTGTAGTTCATGTATGTTATCAATATTAGTTATTATTGATTATTGAATATTGATTACTATTTGATGTGAAGATGTACATTTAATTTATTTGGCAGAAAACTGCAGTGTTCTGATGGACATAACCATCTCCTATACTATGGAGTTACGTTTGGAAGAAACATAATTCGACGCCATTTTGAATAACTGCTGTTTACAAACTCGACTGCTAACGACAAATGATATAAATTTTACTTATACCATATTTCTGTTGAAAAAACGAATTTCATCGTGAAATTTTGGACACACCCATTTGAAAGCATCACAAATCCAGTGGCAAAAAGCTGTTTACAAACTCGACTGCTAACGACAAATGAAATTTTATTAAAAAAATGGCTAGTATGTTTTTTGGATTTTGACCTTGAAAAAAATTCGAAGTAGGCGTGAAATTTTCATTTTTATTTCAAATTTATGACATTCAACTAGAACTGTTGATGCTCTATCTACTGAAAAAAAAACTTCTGAATCGGATAATAAATAACAGTTTCTGAGAGGTGGCCTGATTTCAAATATATATATTTATATATATATATATATATATTTATATATATATATATATATAATAATAATAATAATGTTTATTCCTTAAAAATTACACATTGATTGACAAGAAAGCCTTCAAATATATTATGAAAAAAACAAATAATAGTCTCAAAATATATTATGAAAAAAAAAAGATAATCGAGCTACTTATTCGAAAAGCTATACCATACGAATAAACAAGGATATACCACTAAGGCTTAGCCAGCGCGTGGTCTAAAAAGTCTATGTCTATATAGGTAATACATTTTTGAAATATTGTTGAGTCAGATATAAATAGGGAAGAAAATAGAGACTTAGATAATAGAATAGAAACTCAGATAAACTGAATACTTAATAACTAATAACTCCTGAAAATAGCAATAATTACAAGTGAGTTAAATATTTAATAATTTCAACTAATAAGTTGAGAATTATTCAAATATTCGGTTCTATCCCATTGGATATAACTCCTTTCTGTTGAAAGGAGATGGTTCTTTGTTTTTTTTGAATGAAAAAATTGATGTTGATTCCTTGATGTTCTTAGGAAGGCTGTTGAATATTCTTATACTCAGGTAAGTGTATCCTCTTTGACCAATTGTTTTGAAATGAATATTCAGTGCGGAACATTTTTTCCTGGTTGGCCCTAAAATGTTGTATCTGTGATTGGTATGCCTCAAATGACTTTTCTTTTTGAATTGGTCTACAGACATATGTAGGTAATATAATTGCCTGAGATCCAAATGTTTTACTCTCAGAAAAAAGTAGGTTTGAAGAGTGAGTCCGATTTTTATTGAAATAAATTTTCAGAATTTTTTTTGTAGTACGTCCAAAATTTTAAGTGACTGCTGGCTATGCCTCCCCAACCTAAGATCCCATACGTCAATCTCGACTCGACAAGTGTATGATAAAGAGTTTTCATTTGAGAGATATTCAATATATTTTGAAATATAAGAACTTATAAAGGATACTCCTCAGGGTTCCTACCGTTTTCTTTGTGTGAATATTCCATCTCAAATGTTTGTCTATATATACACCTAAATATTTTACAAATTCAGAAGAATTCAATTGAATAACATTGTCTGAATTTTTTATGTCCAGGTGGTTGAAATCTGGAAGGTAGCAGGCAAATGTGAGGAATGATGTTTTTTCGTAATTGATTGTTAATTTTTCTGATTGAAACAATCTATTATCATGCTCATATAATAATAATAATAATAATAAAGCGGCTTTATTCATCATTTCAAATTCTACATATAACAAAGGAAAAATTCAACAGTATTAATTTGGAAAAAGTGAACGATGAAAGGCGTAGTGTCAGCTATAGCTGTTTTTCAACTCGACCATAAAAAGATAAAAAAACAAAAAAAAAAACAATTAAAACAAAACAGAAAAGTAATAAAAAAAAATATCACTTTCAACTTCACTTTTCAGCATACCCATGATTCATTTTCATAAAATTTTGCTGTGTCATCTGCGAAGCTTATAATATCGCCGGCGGTTTGTGGGTGATAATGCCATTCATATATATAATGAAACATATGGGCCTAAAACTGTTCCCTGAGGCAGACCATATTGCAGTTCTTTCTTCACTCAATACATTATATATATATACAGGGTGTTTCCTTAACTACGGTACGAAACTTCAGGTGGTGTTTCGTTAGGTCATTTGGACAAAAAAAGTTCCTATGAACATATGTCCGGAGTTGCTTCGTTTCTGAGATACAGGGCGTTGGAGTATAAAAAAGGTATTTATAAAATATCCTGGTTGAAATGTGGTACAGCTATTTGAAGTAATACATTATTTGGCCCTAAGTCAGGCCAACAATACTGGAAAAAAATTATTTTCTCCTTTTCAGGCATTTGAATAAAGCGTGGTTTCTAAAAGTTTTATAAGCGTGGTAAAATACAACTTTTGGCCTCCTGTTTTTTCATATTAGCTTAGTTTTCGAGAAAAAAAAAAATGAGGCACTCACAATCGATTACCTGCTATGGAGACCAGCTGACAGTGATAGTATAGAAAAATCGAATTAAACTGTTTCACAAAAAGATTCAATATAAATTGAACCAGAAAATGGTAGATCTCAGGTGAAAAACAACTACTTTCCTGGCAAATACCAGCAGAACGTTGAACGATATTCACCTGAAAATTCATGCATACCTCCATATAAATGGACATTGAATGCAAATGTTTCTTTCTGATAAGCTCGATTATGTACCATTTTCTGGTTCAATTTATATTGAATCTTTTATGTGAAGAAAACCGTTTAATTCGCTTTTTCTATTTATTCCACTTCACATGGCGTTTATCTTTCGGTGGTAGTATTGTCATATCAGTAAACGTCAGAGTTGTCAATTAGCAGTGATTCCATCATGAATACTTTTACTAAAGCTGAAATGGCTGACATGCACTTTATTTATGGATTAGCAAATGGAAATGCGGAAGAAGCGGAGAATCTACCAGTATAGATATCTTAACAGAGTAATTGCTAATGTGCTAAAACATTTAGAACGCTCATGCAAGATTATGTGAAACTGGGAGTTTTAATAAAATGTAAGTGGTGGAAGACCAGAAACTGTAACAACGCCTGAACTAGAAGAAGCTATACTTGATGCGATAGAAGAGGATCCTTCAAATAGTACCAGGAAGATTGCACTGCAGCTTGAAGTAAGCCCAAAACAGTTTGGTGAGTTCTAAAAGAAACCTCCTATACCCATATCAACAGCGGGTCCAAGCTCTACTGCCTAGGATTTTCACCCAAGATTAATGTTTTGCAGGTGGTTGATTCATACGATGGCACACAATAATAATTTTTTACCAAATATTTTATTTACGGACGAGGCAAATTTTTCACGAGATTCTATTATGAACTTTCACAATAACCATTTCTGGGCCGACGAAAATCCCCACATTATTAGAGAAAGTCATTTTCAGCAACGATTTTCGCTGAACGTTTGGGTAGGAATTATTGGTGACTACCTAATTGGACCCTTTTTTTTACCAGCAAGATTATCAGGTCCATCCTACACGGCTTTTTTGCGAAATCATTTACCCATTTTGTTGGAAGAAGTACCCGTACTTGTAAGAGGCAACATGTGGTTTATGCACGACGGAGCTCCAGCTCATTTTAGTGTTCTTGCTCGTCAGCATCTCGACATCACCTACCCTAATCGCTGGTTTGACGTGCAGGACCTCAACATTGGCCCGCTCGCAGTCCTGATATGAATCCTCTAGATTTCTATTTATAGGGTCATCTGAAGGCTCTTGTTTATAAAACCCTATACTAGATGTGAATGACTTGAGGAATCGAATACGTGACAATTGCAATGTCTAAGGAATACTCCAGGTATCAGACGGTGGACATTCTGCTCATTTACTTTTAAGGTCGAAATTGTTAATTTTTATTTTAGGTTTGTATTTTATGTTGTCCATGGATAATTTGTAGAATAAGTTAAAGCATTTTTTTCTCGAAAACGAAGCTTGAAATGAATAAAACACAAGGGACCAAAGAGTTGTATTTTCAGTTGTTTAATCTGAAAAATTGAAATACAAAAAAAAAAGTACTTTTTTTCTCAGTATTGTTGGCTGTGGTGCCCACTGAGACGCCCCTGGACCTACTTGGGGCCAAATAATTGCCTTATTACTTCAAATAGCTGTACCACATTTCAACCACATCGGTTTCAGGATATTCAGGATAGTTTATGAATACCTTTTTTTTTAATACTTCAACGCCCTGTATCTCAGAAACGAAGCAACTCCGGACAGATGTTCATAGGAACTTTTTTTTGTCAAATGACCTAACGACTCACGTCCTGAAGTTTCGTACCGTAGTTAGGAAACACCCTGTATATATATATATATATATATATATATATATATATATATATATATAGGATATAACAAAATTTGTCAGAAAAGTGGAGGCCACAGTTTTCAAACGAATTTCGACAATGCCACGGATATGTTAAAAAATGGGCAAAATCCAGTAGATTCAAAATTGGCAAATCAAAGTTCTTTTGGTACAGCATAATGAGCTCCACAACTATAATATAATTATTTTTAATTTTTTCTCCAAGATGGCCACACAACTATAAATCGCTGTAAATTACCATTCATGAGAATTAATAATTTTTGTTCAATTCTGTATTCTCCTTCCAATCGAAGTTTATTCGCTCGTGTTAATCAGATACTATTTGAGTTTTCCTTCCGCTGACGAAGAGTATTTTGACATTTTGAGCTAAATTACATAAAAATATTAAAAGCGTTCAGAGGTATGTGAACCCTTCCCAATTTTTGATTGTAGTTCTGTTTATTGAAAAATAGAAATGCTGTTTGTGCTTTCCAGTGAATAAATGTCCTATTTTTTCCGACATATGATCGTTAGCTTGATTGATGAATCAATAATTGAATTCTGAAATCTACTTTTTCGACAGGCCGAGCCATCTGGTCTATTTACTGGAATTTCTGGGGATTCAAAATGAACATAAAGATACAAAAAAAATTACTTACGGCACTGAAAGCCCAGCAAGATCCACATCCTCCCTGATCCTTAACACGAAATACTGCTCCTTTTTCAACCCAGTTGATAGCGACTGGTGCTTTCAAATTCTCATCAAAGAGGCGACAGTAGCATTCAGTTCGGGTTTGCTTGCCACCTGTAAGTTGAGCATGTCCACGAATTTTCGTGGGTCATATCAGTGAACTGATTGACACCCATGTACCATGATACTTCCGTTGTCATATCTAGTGTTGTGTTCTTCGATTTTTCTCAGGTTACCTCGAAGATTCCATAGCGAGTTCTTTCTTCTGCGAGACTTTGTAGGTCTTGCCATGGTTTCTATACAAAAGTCGATAGAAAGAAAGAAAGAATCTTTATTTAACCAAGTTACAAAAATGTGTTTTTGGCAAGTCAATTTTGGTAAAGAAGAAACTCGGTATATATGTCTTTGAAGTTTACAAATTGAAGTTTACAAAATATAATATAAGAAATTATATGAATTTTAAATTTCGAACCGTTGAACATTCCGGTTTGTTTAGGTGAGCGTTTTGGCAAAGAAAAAGAAACAGATAAAAAGTCTAGCTACAAATACATGCACATAAAAGATAAAATATAAAATAAGTATATAAAATTTAAAATTTAAATATATAAAAAATAAACCATTGGACAATCCAGTGTTTTGAATAACCTCGAAAATTGTTTTCTGCTACTGATCACCGTGATATAGCGGTTACCCTGATAGTTTTGTCGCTCTAATTCAACAAATGGTGTGTGGAAATATTCTTCAACTGTATAGAAACAATGAGACAAAATATGTTTTCAATTATGGATTTGAATTTCCAGTATTATTAAATGTTTTGATACTCCTAGGTAAGTGATTGAATAAATTCAAATCTAGAGAATTTCTTGTCGATTCAGTGAGCCTGTGATGAGGTAATATTTTCTTGTCCAATAGTTATGGACATCAGCATTGGTCTCTAGGCTGACTCTGTGTTTATTGATTTCTATCAACGAAACAAAAATATATAATGATGGAAGGGGCATTATATTTAAACTTTTAGAAATATCTTTACAGTGGTCTCTGAAACCAGCACCGGCTACGATCCTAATAGCACGTTTTTGCAAACGGAAAATATTGTTAGCATGACAAGAGTTTCCCCACAGCAAAGTACCGTAACTGAGATGAGAATGAAACAGAGCGAAATAACATGATCTCATGGTTTCTATGGATACAAATTTCGTAGCACGAATATAGAGCTTGAGATTTTCGCATAGTTTTGGACATGACAGGACCAGTTTAGTTTATCACCAATTACTAATCCAAGCAGCTTCACACTATGACCTTGCGCAATGTTCCTGTTCGTTGAGATGATGAGATTCTGTGTTTTATCGTCGCTAAGTTTCAGATTATTGGAAGAACCATTTCCTAGCTCGAATAGTGTTAGCATCGACCAAAGTTGTGTCATCCGCAAAAGCAACACAAGTCTTGGGATAAATATTGTGAAATAAGTCATTCACATAAATAATGAATGGGAGAGGTCCCAACACAGAGCCCTGCGGTACTCCATGTATGATAGGTCTATAAACAGATGATGAGTTATTAATGCTCACACATTGTTTTCGATTTGTCAAGTATGATCTGATGAAGTTGAGCGGCAAACCCCTTATTCCAAAAAACGCCAGCTTTTTGACCAGTATTTCGTGAGAGACACAGTTGAAGGCTTTGGAGGGATCACATGATGTAATTGATACACTTTTGCCACTCGACCTTCCACTATGTCACTCACTATCCTGAAAACTGCCTGGGTTGTACTACATTTTTTCCTGAACCCAAATTGGCATTGGTCAATGAACTGTTTGGATTCCATATACATCATGAGTCTTGATTTTAGAATTATTTCAAAAGTTTTGAGAAAATTAGGATTATTGATATTGGACGATAGTTGTCAATTTTGGCAACGTCTCTTTTTTAAAGAGAGGTATAACTTTTGTTAACTTGAAAACATCCGGAAAATTCCCATCACGTAAACAAGAATTGAAAAGTAATGTTAGTGGGCGAACTAAAATATCTGTCAAGTTTTTTACAAATTAACTATTTATATTGTACACGTCAAGTGCAAGCGGAATTTTTCAATTTAACGATAGTTCCGTCACTTCATTTTCAGTGATGGGCTCTATGAAAAATGAATTACAACTGTTTTTTCTTTGGGAAGTGTGTTGATTATATCTTCTGCAATTGAGGCGAAAAAGTTGCCGAATTCAGAAGTTTCGATAACATGTACATTTTTTTTGGAGGTATGTTTGTTCCTTTCATAGTTCACTAATCGCCAACTGTCCCGAGCCTTATTTTCAGAATTTGCAATATAACGATCATAAGTACGTTTTTTACTTTCAATTATTGTACATTTATAATGTTTTTTGAAATTGTTGTAAACTCTCAAGTCACGTGGATCCCTAGTCGAGTCAGAAATCGTTTTAATACATGTTAATGTATCCCTCATGCTTCTCAAATTTTTGTCAAACCAATCAACAGAACAATAAAATGATTATTCTCATTTCGGACGTCCATCGTCTTAATTGATTGAAAAGGTTTTCACGACGTTTCGAATGCTTGTATCTGCAATCGTCTTCAGGTGAATACTGAGAAGTTTGGGTGCTACTTATATGTCTGCCGATGCAATGATGCGTGTAATTCCGCCATGTACAGTGGTGCGTGTCATTTCGCGCGGTGTGGTGGTGCATGAAGTTTCGCGCCTCTGCAGCCCGCCAGAAAAAGCAATCAGTGGTTTCCATACGTTCTTGATCTCAACGCTTGGTTGACTAAAGGCGTTATTGGCTTCGATGTAGGCGGCCTCCTTGAACTTCCGTTTGAACCAATGCTCCTCTCTTCGTAGAACACTCGCGTCGTCCCATAGAATTCGATGGTGCTCAGTCCAGGCGTGGTCAGCAATTCCCGATTTTGACGTTTCTCCACGTTGAGTCCATTTCTTGTGCTCATCCAATCTTACCGATAACGGCCTCTTTGTCTCTCCAATGTAGCATTCACATGAAACTTCATAAATGCAATATTCACTGATTTCATTTTTGTTGTCATGTTTGGTCTTGGTGACGACACTCCGTAACGTACTGCCGGATTGGAAGCAGCTCTTGATGTTGACCTTGTTTCCGATCCTTCTGATCTTCTCTTCTCGGAGACACCTCTGATGTAGGGAAGGCAAATCACTGAGCTTTGTTGTTGCTCTTCAGATGTCTTCGTTCTCTGGAGTTATTTCAATACTTCTCCTAGAAGTTTCTCGGGGTATCCATTCCGGTGAAGGTCTTTCTGGTGTGGTTAAATTCGGCATCTAGTTGTTTATCTCCGTGATTCCATATGATGAAAGTGTCATCCACGTACCTCAACCAGAGCTTTGGTTTGTATTCTGCCCCCCGTATAGCCAATTCCTCGAACCACTTCATGTATATGTTGGCGATGATTGGAGGAAGGGAAGATCCCATCGGGAGCCCGTCGACTTGGGGGACGAATTGGTCCTTTTTCTGGAAATATGAGTTCTGTAGGCAGCACTGCAGTAATTCCAATATTGCCTGGATGGGAAGGTCAGTCCGCTCGTGGAGCTGGTGGTCCTCTTCGAGTTTCCTTTTGATGGTACTAAGAGATTCCTGAATAGGGACATTGGTGTAAAGGCTCTCCACGTCGAAGCTGATGAAACGATCTTCTAGCCCAAGTTATAAATTGGTAAGTAGCACCTAAACTAATCAGTATTCACCTGAAGACGATTGCAGATACACTCATTCGAAACGTCGTGAAAACCTTTTAATGGACGTCCGAAACCTTCAAACAATCGTAATAGAATAGTAAGGTTTTCCCCATTCAAAGCAGGGGCTAAATAATTGGAAAAAGTCCCCCAATTTTGAATGAAGTCAATCAAACAGTTATCAGAATTACCAAAAAAAAGTTTTTAGAAATGTTCATATATTATAATACTAGAAATTGTACATACTTTATTTTAATGGGTAGATGTAACACCGCCTAATTACTAAACTGCGTTTTATACAAAGGCTTGATTGAGTTCAATAAACTACTTGTGACTATTAAAAACTGTGCTAATTCAAACCAGTTCAAAAAGCTTTCGAGAAAAATTGTTTATACTAAATGTTAGCTTGTTTGTCATCTTTCATTTTATTTTTATAAATTCATACCCTATTTGTTTGATTGATTAGCACGTTTCCAATGATTTTAAAAATGATATAACACCCAGGGTCCCATATTTTTATTTTAAATATCTTTGTTCCAATATGGCTACCAGAATGATGTTATCAATCAATCGAAAAACATGGATGCCGTCCCACTAGTGTCGAAAAGTTGTAATTACTCCGGTATGTACTATCATAGAATAGTTCACGAGTGTCTCAAAGACGTCGCAATATCTTACATAAAAAAGTTGTAATGTAGTCGCTGTGACCACCAGTAGCAAATTTTGTTGTACTAACGTCGTAACGCTATCAAAACAGAAAAAGATATACACTGAGTGCATAAGCATTCCGCTAGTTCCGCCTAATGGAAAACGCTAAAATAACTGACATTTACAATAGAGATTATGTTGATTTTGAAGAGTTATATTTAAATATTTTTTATTTATTACTCGAAGTGCACATACATATTATTTATGTCTTTTCTTGTTGTGAAAACAATTGAAGGAACTGGATGAACTCCATTTTTTTGCAGTGTCCCGATAGACTGATTAATTATTTCAGATGGTAATTTTGGGGTAGGCACTCATCCTTCCTCTTTATATTTTTCTATACAGTCCAGTTCTCTTGTAGGGCAGATTGGATTTTTGTTCTGGCATTTTGATCATTAATATTCAACTGAATATTCTACATACATAACACAATATACCTATCCAACAAAAATAACATAACCAACAAAAATAATCTAACCATAGATGAATAATGTAATCATTATGACCAAAGTTCATCAGTTGATAAAACTACATTACATGAGTACAATATGTAGTCGTAGAAACGTTTCAAAAATCTATTCATTAGAACCACATATGTTCATTTTCATAACAACCCCACAGCAACTGCTCTTAAGTTCTACTTAACGACACATACAATGTATTAACATACAAACCACAGTACAACTTCATCTTCCAAAATGTAAATACATACCACAAGATTCTTACTTTTACCAACCCAAACGATAACAGCCAAAAGTCAAATACTACCATAGCTGCATTTTGTTGACCCCCCGATCTGTAGACACGCCTTCGACGTGGATATTTTTGAAGACCGAACTTGGTCAATATTGAAAAGGGAAACATTCTCAATTGACTATTGATAAAAAGATTTTTCTGTGAATTGAAAAATCCACGATTGAAATGAAGTTATTTTTTGTGAATGTCTAACAGAAAACAACTACTTCCCCGGCTAAAGCCACGCTGAACATTGAAGTACATCTGATAGATATTCTGAAAAGGCCCTAACTCAAAAGAAAAAATCTGAAATTGAAAATTTGCATTTTCATTCAGATAGTTATTTGATTTTCTATTCCAGTCTTAATTAAGACTAAAAACGACTAAAGTGGGATAAAAAGGCTATGAAACATATTTTAGTTGGCTATAGCGAAACCATAAAGGGTTACAGAGTATATTGTTCAATTTCGAAAGAGGAGCTACCTTTGATTTTGCAATTAATAAATTTACCTCTACTCCGTTATTTTGATTAGAAGATTTTACGTACGCGTCTTGAGATGAATCGCTGAATCCGTGCAATTCTATGTCGGTATATTCAATGCACACAATTTTTCGATTGATCCTTAAATCATTTAAATTATGTAATTCGGTTTCAAATTCGCGCCATTTATCATAAATATTCCTAGGAATTCCCTCATTCCAAGTCAAACGTGCTTTCCACAATTTTTGCAATATAATTTTTGCGACTATTATACAAGCGCTCAGTAGACCCAACGGATCAAACACAGTTGAAATTCTTGAAAGAATCGTTCTTTTAGTCACATTACATCCTTTATCATTCTCATTAAGAGCGTACTGTAACTTAGTAACTTAAAGTTACCTGTTTCTGCCAAACGACGGTGGGGACTGGTAAATGTTGGAGCTGAAGGCAGTACTCGATTAGGAAATCGCTCCTGGTAAATACAAATACGTCTTGCTTCGCGCGCATTGCCATCCGCAAGGCCATAAGCGAAATGATTATCGGCTAAATGTGCATTTTTGTTTGAATAATCCTTTTTTCAGAATTAGTGTTTTGAAACTTACAGAAACTTCAACAAAACAACAAACCGTTTAACTGTCACATAATATGTAATTACCAAAACTACTTACTCAAACGTCAAATTCATATCCTGAGCATTCATGTGAAAAATGCAAAATAATGGTAATAACTTCAATACGCATCGATTATCAAACAATCGACTTGAAATTTTCAAGTCCAAATAGCTAGAAAACGGTTGCTTCTAGCGGCTTGTAACAAGGGTAGCTTTTTTACGTATATATGATAGAGGAATTGATTTTTCACTGAAAAATGTGCTAGAAGTACGCTCAAAAAAGTTATGAATCTTCAAAGAAGAAAAATACGTGTAGGTGGCGCCCCCTACGAGTAAGAGCAGTTATAACACCAGGTTCGAATTTGACACCTCAAACCAATTTTTTGTTCAATTATGGTCAGTATTTCGAAAGTTATTAAAAAAATAAAAGAAAAATAAAACTCTAACACCCTGTATCTTGGAAACGAAGCGGATTTATTTGGACAATTCATATCAGAATATTGTGAGGAATTACCTCAAAGTACTTCTGACCCACCCTGTATGTTTTTGGTTTATTGGACTATAAAGGTCCAAAACATGTACCACTTCTCCAAGGGGATAAAAACAATATGTGAGAGACACCCCCAAACTGCAATAATTTTTTGAGAAAATTGAATTATTGCTTTGGAAAAAAATTGATTGATTGATCTTTAAAAAAACATACCTTGAAAGCCACCCATTGCTCCCTGTCAGTTGAAGCGTGAGCTACGGCCAACAAGACAGCTGAGAAAATGGCAAGCAATTTCATCCTGAATTTCCTGAAAAAAATTATTGGTAACTTATTAAAAAAAAACAGTTTCTGTTCAAATACTGGTGAACAGTTTTTCAACGTTTGAAGTTTTATGGAAAGCGCAATTCATTTCATGGTAGAAATAGGGGCAAGTGATGCCAATAAAAAATATATATCACCCTCTTACCTGATTAGCAAACACTGGAGAATACAAAGGCAGCATTGAATATATACGGAATACCCCATCACTTATCAAGTACTCCATCACAGTCTGAAGAGGCTCTATCTCTTGATATCATCAATCAATTTAAAAGATCAATGTAAATGATAAATTATTTGAATAAATGGAAATACAAGCAATCATCTCCACATAAATAATGAAATTAAAGTGGGGTGAAACCTGTTTCAGGTCTATTCCAGAACCATATTTGGTCAAATCCTCAATAATGGAATAATGATCAAACACAGGTTACAGACCTGACAAAATATTATTTTTAGATCGATGGTTTGAAATGGGCTGATTGCAGAAATACATACAACATTTTATGCACGACCGTAATATTTGATATTTCAGTGTAAATACTTTCTATTCCGTTCCAGCACTATCAATTCGGGTTTGTATGTTGATATCGTAAGTGATTATTATTCAGGAGAAAACGCCCTTTCCAACGGTATAATTGACTTCATTGTTTAGGTTCATAATATCAGAAATATTTGTAACTTTATTGAAAATCTTGTTTTTAATTTTGATTTTTTTCGAAACATTTTGCTAAATGACTTCATTATTGATTACTTCCTTTTCATCACAAACAGTTGCTGAAAATTCGCCAAAGCAATGAAGCTAGGCACAGCGAGTCGTTATGACAACAGTTTAAGTTATATGGGTCCCGAAAAGTAATGGAGCGGCTTTATAGCTAAGTAGCAAATGCAATTATTGTGATTTTGATGTATATGTAAATAAATTATATCTCTTCAAGGGGTATTTTTTTGAATCGTAGCTCTCCACGAGAATACAATGTTGGGGGTCAACTTAAAAAATGTAATAATAAATAAAATAGATTAAATAAATAAGATTCCATTCAGTAATACTAAATGTGTGTTTCTTTTTCAGGCAGAGGAACTCCTCCGTGGGAAGATAATGAAAAAGGTCGAATAAAGAGCTTTACGGTTGTCACACCCAACATTCCTCGAAAAATCTTGAAGCTATTAACACCCACCTGATGAAAAACAATTATCCATCGAAATTAATAAATGAAATATTTTCTTGAGAACAATATGAAAATATTTACAAACCACATGAAGACACAATTTTTCTCTAAACTCCATACATATCAGGTCTCTCAGAGAATGTTGAAAAATCACAGGCGTCCCTTGCAAAATGACTTTCAAAAACGAAAACACTTCATCAAATTGAAATCGGAAACACCAGAAGATCTTGAGAATGACATAGTCTACAAAGACATCGGACAAACTGGACGATTATTGAACCTGAAAACCTCTTTGGAACAACTAACACAGGCCTGGCAGAGCACACAGACAATGAGCCTAATGAATAAAAATTGAGCAATTGCTTTTTCTTATGAAACAGAAGTATTGCTTGAAACCAATGAATAAATACTAGAGTAACCGCTGTTGTTCCAGCAATTGCTTTAAAGTTCAGAAAATGGGTCTAGTCAAGCTTTTTCTTCACAAATAGAAGCAATTGCTACCATTCGCCGAAATGTGATGAATAAATTAAAGAATACCTTTTTCAAAATAGCAATTTTTAAGGTAGGTTGTGTAGGTTGCTTGTGACAGTCTACTTTTGTTCTTTGTGGCATATACATATGAGTTGCTTCTTATTCGTGTGGTTTGCCATGGCTGAAATTAAGAATGTGCGTAAAAAAAATATACAGTGTTCATAAAAATTGCAAAGATGATGATATCAGAAAGTTATATCGATTTGACCGCGAAAATTTTGAGTGGTTAGCAAATTATTTCTTGACTGATACTGGTGAAAGGCGGGGGCTGCACTATCACCTATATATGAAATGAAAATTTTTCTGCGGCAATTGTCGGATCCGGGCTTTCAAAATTATGTTGCTGAAGAACTCGGTATTCACCAAACTACTGTGTGTAAGATATTTTGTTTCGTAATGGATGCAGTTTTGGAGAAGGCCAATATTTTTATTAAATTTCCTAGACGTGCTCAAGCTGTTCTGGAAGCTAAACAGTTGTGTTCAGAGAGATACCGTTTTCCAAGCGCCATCGGTGTGATAGACTGTACACATGTCAGGATTCCAAAGTTTAAAGAATTCGTTGATGGATATATAAATTGAAAAGGATACCCTAGCATTAACGTGCAGGCAACTTGTAATGCAGAAGAAATATTCACAAGTGTAGATTGCCAATGGCCAGGCTCTGTGCACGATAGCAGAATTTTCAAAAATTCTAACAGATACGACATTGTTAAAAACTTCACAGAAGAGTGTGTACTATTAGGAGACGATGACTATCCTATTTCGCCTTGGATTATGGCTCCCGGGAGAAATCCTACAACCCAACAGCAGCACTAATATTATACTAAGGTTTTCTGCCGAGAACGTGTGATAATTGAACGATGTTTTGGGTAGTTAAAATCAAGGTTTCCCGTCCTTCAATATAAAGTAAGGTGTAAATGCATTCAGAAGATTCTAGAAAGTGGTTATAGGAAAAACACATCTACATGCTATCTGACTGTCAAAGTGCTATCAAAGCACTCAACTCTATACAGATAAAGTCTGAACTGGTCTGAGACTGCCTCCAGAACCTCATCGAGCTGGCAAAACACAAGGCAAAACAAGGTCACCTTGATGTGGGTGCCAGGTCATAGAGGCATTGAAGGTAACGTAAAAGTGGACCAGCTAGCTAGACAAGCATCTGAAACGCTATTCACAGGGCCAGAACCTGTGCATGGCATTAGCAAAAACCGATGCAGGACCCTGACCGACGAGTGGATGAAAAGAAGACACCAACAATATTGGGATCAAACTGTCGGGAAAATACACAGCAAAGTCATGGTAGGGCACCCAAACCGGACCCTGACGGCTGACCTTCTGAACCTGAACAGAACGAAGGCACGTATAATAGTAGGTCTGTTGATTGGATACTGCAGCCTAAGAAAACACCTAAACACCATGGGAGTACGCAGGGAAACCGAGGAGTGTAGGCTATGTGATGAAGAGGAGGAAACAGCCTCTCATATTATCTTCGACTGCGACGCCCTGAGTAGAAGGCGACACAGAACCTTTGGAGAGATCAACCCGGAAACAGGCATGAATCCGAAGAACCTTATCAACAGGCTACTAAACCTAATTGAAGGCACAAACCTGTTTGAATGAGGAACCACTGACGACAGAGTGATACAATAGACCCCAGCTGGTCGCAGTTGTAATGTATGTCAATATTCTATATCATATATTATAAGATACATTTGGCAACCCTGCCTAGAATCCTCAGTATGTATTAGACAACGTTCATGCACGTTACATTGCAACGCGATCAACCTGTATTCATATATCTATCTATATATATATTATAACCTATTCGTTATATCTAAATTACCAGTGTTTTATTATAAGCAATCAAGTAACTAAAATAGTCAACAACATAAGTATTTTATATGGTGGCAGCTAAAACGTGAACGATAGGTTATGGTTTTTTATCGCCGGTACCGAATTTCAAATAAATTTCGTAGTGCTATTAGTATTTCGCAGGTGTGCAGGTGTTCAAATCGGTAGAGTACCTAGCGGCGTTGTCGGATCGACTCAATTGGAGTGAACTTGTAAGACAAAAGCTTTGGCTTGAAAAGTGCGGTTATTGCGCTGTTTAATCGCGATTTTATTGTTTTGGTGACTAATAAAAGTTCGTGAGATGTCTGAGCAAGGAAGAACTCCTGAACCATTTTGTTTTGAGGGGAATAATGTAGCGAATAGCTGGAAATTCTTGAAACAGAAGTTTGAACTCTTTTTAACAGCCACTGGGAAAAGTTCAAAAGAGGACAAAGTAAAAATCGCCATTCTCCTAAATCTGTTAGGGGATGAAGGGTTACAAATATTCAATACTTTTGAATATATAAACGAAGGTGATGAGAAAAAATATGCCGTAGTGGTAGAAAAATTTGATGCCTACTGTAATCCTATGAAAAATCTGATTTATGAACATTTCAAGTTCTTCAAGAGGGATCAACTACCAAATGAGAGTATTGACCAGTTTGTGACAGCGTTAAAACAACTCGCAGTCTCCTGTGAGTTCAAAGAAAGGGATGTTTTGATTTTGGATCGAATAGTTTTGGGTGTGCGAGACCCAAATATCCAAGAAAAACTCTTACAGAACTCAAGTTTGGAACTCATACAAGCAATAGACATGTGTCGTTCGATGGAAAACAGTGTTCTAACTCAGCGTGAAATCGCGAAAGAAGTGAACGCTATCCGGGAAAATATCGGGAACAATTCACGTGAAAGGTTTTCTGGGTATTCAGGACATCGGAATAGACAATCAGGACAGACCTTGGGACCACGCTTGGGACACTCAGGATATTCTGGTGATAACAGAACAGGCGGCAGGAATACAAAAGGTGACAACATACAGCAGAACCACAAAGGTAAAAAAATTCCTTGTACTAAATGCGGATATCAGCATGATTGGGGTAAGTGTTCTGCTATCAATAGATATTGTTCAATGTGTCATGAAAAAGGACATTATCGAAAATTCTGTCCAAAAAAAGGCCAAAAAATCAATGAAATTAACTGTGAAACTGACTCTGACAGTGAAGTAGAGACTAATAATAGTGGAAATATGGTGTGGACTATACACAATGACACTCGTGTCGACTTAGTGGACTGGATTGAAACATTAAAATTCAACGGTAGTGAGATCAGTTTAAAAGTTGATACTGGCAGTCAGGTCAATATTTTGACTAGATCGGACTTCCAAAAACTGCAAATTGAGCTTAATGAACTTTTACCCACTTCTAGTACCTTAACTAGTTATACTGGTCATAAAATTGATATTTTGGGACAAATTCAGTTACAGTGTGGGTACAAAAACATTTATAAAACTCTTCTATTTTATGTTTTGAGCAGTGATACTTCGAAATCAATTTTAGGACTTTTGGGTGCGCAAAAGTTGAAAATAGTCAATGATAATCCAAACAATATGTCGGTTAGTATTGTTAATACTGAATTGGAGCAAATATTGAACACTTATAAAAATGTTTTTTCGGGTATAGGGAAAGTGAAAACGAGTTTCAGGATAACTTTAACCCACGATGCGGTTCCATTCATCAGTGGTACGCGAAAAATACCCCTAGCCCTCAGAGACAAAGTTAAGGACATTCTTAATGATATGGTGCGTGAAAATCTGATTGTTCCGGTTAGTGAACCTACTGACTGGCAAAATCCGATAGTGGTAGTACCAAAAAACCATGGTACTGATATTAGAATATGCATGGACCCTGTTTATTTGAATAAATACATTAAAAGAGAGCGTTTTCCAATTCCTACGCAAGATACTTTATTCACAAAATTAACGGGTTCGAAATATTTTTCCCTACTAGATGCCTCTTCAGCATTTCTACAATTACCATTGGATTATGAAAGTTCTCTTATGTGTACCTTTACAACTCCGTTTGGACGATTCCGGTATCTACGTTTACCTTACGGACTGACATGTTCACCGGAATTTTTTCAACGTTTCATTTATGAACTTTTAGAAAACGTACCTGGTCAAATAACTTATTTTGATGATATTCTCATTTATGGCAGTTCTATAAGTGAGCACAATAGAAATTTGAATGCTGTGTTAGATAAAATCCAAAAAAGTGGACTAACACTCAACAAACAAAAGTCAAAATTCTGTCTGAAAAAAATCAAATTTTTGGGACACCAAATAAGTGATATTGGGATCACCCCAGATTTTGATAAAACTCAAGCCATTTCCAATATGTCTCCACCCCAAAATCGTAAAGATCTGCAAAGAATTTTGGGTATGGTAGTATATTTATCCAAATTTGTTCCAAATTTGTCTAACGAAACAAGTATACTTAGAAAATTACTTAGTGAAAAAAATGAGTGGCAATGGACTGCTACAGAACAAGCATGTTTTGATAAAATAAAACAACTTGTTTCTTCAGCCACAACTCTTCACTATTTTAATCCAAAAAAGAAGACCATTTTATCTGTAGATGCAAGTCCATATGGCCTTGGAGCAATGATTTCGCAAGATGGATGCCCCATCGAATTTGCATCTGTTTCTCTAACACCCACACAGAGACGATATAACCACATCGAAAAAGAACCATTAGGTTTGGTGTTCGGATGTGAAAAATTTAGTTTTTATCTCTATGGAACTTCTTTTGAAGCAGAAACGGATCACCGACCATCACTGGGTCTTTTAAAAAAACAACTTGATGAGATGTCTCCCAGAATTCAAAGACTAGCGATGCGATTAATGCGATATCAATTTACCCTAAAATACGTTCCTGGAAAAAACCTAAGAATACCTGATACGTTAAGTAGAGATCCTGTGAGTGAAACAATCAATACTGATTATTTAGAAAATAACTTAAGAGTATATTCAATTATCACTACTAGTGAACAAAATCAAAAAAGGCTACAGAGAGAAATTGACTTCGATCCTGTACTTCAAAAAGTCAAATATTATGTTTTGAATGGATGGCCTTTACATAAATCTTCAGTACCAAGTAGTGTCAAACAATACTGGCCTGTCAGAAGTGATATTCATTTACATGATAATGTGTTATTTTATCATAGAAGAATTGTAATACCAGAGTCACTCAAAGGTGAATTCCTCAATATTATACATCAAACTCACCAAGGAGTAGTTTCGTGCAAAAGAAAAGCACAAGATGCCATTTATTATCCCGGACTAATGAGTGATATTGAAAAACTTGTGTTGAATTGTTTAACATGTCAAAATACTCAGAAGTAATGTGCGAACCATTATGCTCACATAAAGTGCCTGAACTCCCGTGGCAAAAATTGGCATAGACTTCATGTCAGTGGCGTCACAAGATTTTTTAGTGCTAATTGATTATTTTTCTAAATTTGCAATTGTGAACAAACTTTCAAATAAAACCGCTCAAAGTATAATTTCTAGTTTGAAAACTGTATTTTCAGTTCCAGGACTTCCGTTAGGATAATTTTTCGGACAACTGTACATCCCTTTCACTCGAAAGAGTTTACATATTTTGCCAAGACATATGATATACAACTCACTACATCTAGTCCGTTGTATCCTAAGAGTAATGGAATGGTTGAAAGGACGATTCAAACTGTTAAAGAACTCTTCGTCAAGGCATTTCAAACACAAAAAGATCCATTTTTAGTTATGTTGGACTATAACACCACCCCCAAACAAAATTTGCCAGCCCCATTCACGCTACTGATGGGAAGAAAGTTAAGAACAAACTTACCAATTAAGACTGAACTGTTAACCCCAAATTATTCAACCAAAGATGTTCTATCAAGGTTAAATTATAATCAAGACCTTCAAAAACAGTATTATGACAGATCGACAAAAAAATTACCTGGATTAGGAGTTAATGAGCCAATTCTCATGCAAGAAGGCAGGAGAAGATGAAATCCTGGAGTAATTATTGCCAAAAATGAAAATGATTACGTTGTTAGAGTAAACGAGGGTGAATACAGACGCAACCGACATCACTTGAGACCTCTCCATTCTGAGCAGCCTATCAGTAATCAGAAAATACCAGATGTTCCTAGAAAAATAAAGGATGATGTACCTTTGTATGTTCCAGAACCAGATGTTCCCACAGAAGTGAAGAATGATGTTTATGATGATACATAACAAAAAGTGGTCGTGTTAGTCGCCCTCCAAATAGATTTGGAATATAAATATTAATTATCTCATGCTTTCATTTGTTAAAAAATAAATGTTTTCTTTTTAGGTAGGACGTGTAATGTATGTCAATATTCTATATCATATATTATAAGATACATTTGGCAACCCTGCCTAGAATCCTCAGTATGTATTAGACAACGTTCATGCACGTTACATTGCAACGCGATCAACCTGTATTCATATATCTATCTATATATATATATATATATATATATTATAACCTATTCGTTATATCTAAATTACCAGTGTTTTATTATAAGCAATCAAGTAACTAAAATAGTCAACAACATAAGTATTTTATAGCAGTGTCAAGGGAAGCTAAGTGCCAAGCCTGTCTCTGGCTCGTCAGCTTTCAACCAACCAACCAAGGTGTAAATTAGGAAAAATAACATCGACGATAATTGCCTGCGTTGTGCTACATAATATCGCTGAACATTTAAATGATGAACTTTTTGATTATTCCAAACCAGCAGATAATTCTGAAATTAACGCAGATTAAACCGACGAAAAAATCAACTGAAAAGCAAAAAATGAAATAACTTTCCTTAGTCTTAATGATAATTGAGCTCCTAAACTAATGTAACTAATTTTGATTCGGCGCCTAACAAACAATTATTGAAGAAGTAATTAAAACGCCGCTATGCATCTCGCTTCCATCATTTTACGCTTTACCTAATTAAATTGCTAGTTTGTTTGGCGTCGACTCAAAATTAGTTATTCACATTAGCTTAGGAGCTCAATTATCATCAAGACTAAGAAGGTTTATTTTATATTTTGCTTTTCAGTTGATTTTTTCGTCGGTTTGATTTGTTGTTAAAAAGTTTTCATTTTTCAATTTTTTGTGGATGAAATCTGCTGATTACTACCTACTTAATTTTTGATTACTTCCAAAATACTCACTTACCTAGCTTATTTCAATTATTAACTGTTGAATAATATGATTATCTACTTTAACTATTTATTGTTATATAATATAAATTATTTTTGAAAGTTCTGGTTAGTTGATTTCATCGCTTTGTATATAATTCCATCCTTTCATAGAATGTAATTATTGTGACGGATGCAGGAAGATCTGTCAATGTCAACTACATAAGTATGCCAATGTTCACAAGTGAAAAATCAATCATCCCCTATTTTTCTACCCATAGGGGTGGATTAGATCATTTTAAATCAAAATATGATCAACTATGAGGTATACACTATTCAACAAAAAAGCATTATCCAAATCGGAAAACCCATTACAAAGTTATGTCTGATAGAATCGGTCAACGGACAAAAATTCAGAGGGGAAACGATCAATATCTTCCATTTTTCTATCCTTAGGGATGGAGTTTTTTGTTCATCGGAATCGAACTACTCTGTGAAAAGTTATGCGTGATCATACATAAAAAAAAATACGCGTCGACTAGAGAAGCTCCTCCTTTTTGGTTTCGTCGGTTAAAAATAACGATAACCGAAAAACAAATATAATTCGTATCATGTGAGTATCTAATCAATAATTATCAACAATTATATTCTAAACAACATTTTCAAAATAATTTTTTTGCATATCTATCTTGTCGATTAGTGGTACTCTATTCGTACTAATAATAACACGTTTTCTCATTTTTCAACCACCCTCTATATTATATCTGTAATATTTTCCAGAGTGAGCTAAACTTTTGGAAGAAGTATTTTCTGCTTCAGCTGCAAGGTCACTCGAATGTTGACGTAGAGGGCTTATCTTCATCAGCTCCAGCAGACACAGCGCCTAACAATTTATATTTTCTTAGTTTATCACGCATTTATAAAAAAATTGAATACTTTATCTGGTATTTTTTTACAGACGGGATTTTTTTGTACATCCAGAATTTCCAAAAATAATTTCTCCCAAGGCTTATAGATTATTGGTTTATTGCCTATTCTAGTAATGTCAAACTTCTTCTTTATCTCAACTGTTTTGTTGTAAGTGAGACGTTAAAAATATCTTTATATTGATGCACTCAGATGTTTAAAGCGGCCTCCTTTTCTACTTTAACTTGCGGAGCTTGTGATTTATTAAGAACGATTTTATGTTCCTTCAATTTATGGACAAATATCAGTTGCTTGTCAGTAATTTCTTCATCGTTATCAAATTCCTCACTTTCACTTAAATTTTCCATATCCCTACTTATTTTTCACAAACACGTATATACTAAATAAATAATACTAGTGTTGTATTCGTTAACCCTATCGCACAATCGACACAATTAATTTAGAGTGGATACGACACGTCCGGCAATTGCTACTGAGATGTAAGAAACGCAGCATTTGCTTTTAAATTTTATTCATATCAAGATTTAGCACAATCGCTTTTGCTTATAGCATTCGCTAGTTGAGCAATTGCTTTTTCTAAAACGCAATTGCTTCAAGTAATTGCTAACTTTTTATTCATTAGGCTCATTACCTCATAACAATTTGATTTTTAAAACACAAAAATAGTTTTAAATTTTCAAAATATGTTTGTTGTTGACCAGCATGGTGAATGTGCATGAAACAAAGATTATTTATGTTCCATTTTTAATTTTCATTTTGTACCAGATAATTAATCGAAAAGTGACATAATCGTTATTTTTCCTTACAATGAGAATTATCTTCTTGAGATAATCAAGTAGATTTGACTGATTGATTAAGAATGAAAACAATTTGATGAATTGACGCACTTGCAGATATTATGATCAATCTAAAAATAAATAATTAACGTTGGAATTTAATAGTATACAGGGTGTCCCATATAAAACTCCGCAGGCAAATATCTGGGAAATGAAAGATGATATCCATATTTCGTGAAAGCAGATGATCTTGATGTCAAAGGGTCCTTTTATTCACGTATTTGTGTTTTTGCTTTTG